>JANHGL010024950.1:0-217301 GCA_024611195.1 Ceyx melanurus | reverse complement strand
TTCTCCAGGCTAAAGAGCCCCAGCTCTCTCAGCCTTTCCTCATAAGGGAGATGCTCCACTCCCTTAATCATCTTGGTAGCCCTGCACTCGACTCTCTCCAGTAAATCTCTGTCTTTTCTGTTTTGGGGTGCCCAAAACTGGACACAGTACAGCATCAGTGACAGTGACGTAATTACCATCAGTGGGGTTGGGTGCAATACTGGTTTTATATATACACCATTTTACCATTATTATTATAATTGAAGATGAGCTGGTATAGTTTTATTTTCTGATTGCTAAGTCTCACTTATTTCCTTTCTCTTCCCCTTTGGAGAGGGAAGCAGGGTTAACAGAGAGCATCTGCCCTGACATTTGTTTAGGTCTGGCATAGGAAACACACGGAAGAACAGTGTCTCTCCTATTTTTTTTTTGTGTCTGCTGTGCCTTGCTAAGTCACTAATATTTCCTTATTTCACTGTTTTTCAGAAGGTAGAATATGTAATATTGCACACTAGCCTGTTTTTCCCTATCAAGGTTTCCATTTCAAGGTTCAATAAGTAACAATTGCAGAGTCTATAGGCTGATTTTTTTTTTTCCATGCTTTTTGATAAGTTTGCCTGGTGTCTTGCATAAAAGACATGCTCCATGGTCTGGAGACATTATCATCTAGGTAGAATGTGAGTAGGATTTGCAGTTTCAGGAGAGTCCTACCAGGGGTTGCATAGACATTCCTCCCAACCACACTTTTCACAGTCCACAGTTCTGGACCAGATTTAAAAGTCTGACCATTATTTGTGAGTTTCTGGGTTTGGACCAGACCTTGACCATTTTTTGGATCTGCTTGACAGATTGCTCTGTTACTCTCTTTTATGAAAACCAGCAGAAGGGACCACAGTGTTCAAATCTCTTATGTCTGCACTGAAACTGAGCCCTGTGACTGCATACTTTCCAGCTCACTGAAGTACTAAGTTGCAGAGGTCTAGAGGGGAAAGAGCCCCCAAAAATTCTTCCATCCTGCTTAGTCACCTCATTGATAGTATTCTGGGAGAAGCATAAGGATCACAGGGTGTGAAAATAAATGAAAAGAAAATTAAATAATAAAAAGATCATGGTGTTCATGGGAGTCATGGCAGTGATGCAAAATTGTGACAGAAAGGAGGAGCATCCCGTTCCTTCTTCCACTGTCTCCAAAAAGTAGTAAAAAACATTAATGATTTATTCAATGGATTCTAGGGTAGGAGTGTAAATTACTGTATATTTAGAATTGTTATATATCACATGTTAATGGTTTCTATTTCAACCTACACCAGTGATGTCTGTGGTAGCCCAGACCTTAGTAAGCTTATATCTTGTTTACAACTACAGCCTTTCTTTTGTTTCCTTCTTTGTATAGAATATATTTGACATTTTATTTTTACATATTACAGTTAACGGAGTCTTTTAGTGGAACCTCATAGCTAATTCTGGAGAGCTGAAGACATCCAAATGTTACATACCCTACTGCACCAGCCACCTGCTACATCTACATGACAGAAGCAGGGAGGTGGCATCAGTCTGGATTTGCTACTTGTGTTTTGTACCCAGCGTGTGAGAATCAGAAGAAACACTCATACATATGACTGGTGTGCGTGACATATCTTATGACACATCCTAGTCTCTCCTAGGAACAAATGTGAGCTCTGTTTACAAATGTAGGTTCAAATGTTGGTTATAATAGCATGGTTGCATACTGCTACCTCAGAGATGAACTCTAATCAATCCTTTTGTGGTTTCTAGTTGCAGCTGGTTTGTATTCCCTTCTCTTTCTCATTGTCCTGGGAAAGGACAGGTGTGGGACTTTCTACAATGCTCAGCAGTTATAATAACATCTATATGAGAGGGGAGACATTTATTAAAGTGCTCCCACTGCAACAGCACCTACGTAAACAGAAACCCCAGCATGCCAGAAGCTACAAGAGTAGATAACTAACAACAGTTCCTGTCCCCTGTGGAATTCTCAGCCCAGCCAGGCAAGCAGAGAATGGAGGGAGAACAGGCACAGGAAAAGTCCCCATTCAGGTCCCTAGGAGAGCCAGGATCTGGGGAAGGCAAATCCAGTTCCCCGAATTTAGAGCCACAGCTGGGTTTGCTGTCTCTGGTCAAAGCCAGCTGGCCCCTAAAGAAATAAATTATTTTGTGGGAACCTACAATAAGATGCTTTGCTTTCAGGCAACTGAACTCTTATCTCCTTAAAACCGTAGTCTGAAATTAAAATAAAATTGCTATTATGAAATGACAAGTTTTAACTCTCATTTCTTAAGGCCACAGGAACAAAAACATTTAAGCTATGAAAAGGCCTATATCTACCCTTTATCTTTTTGACAAGCAAGTTCATAGCTGCATTACAAAGCACATATATTTGCTAAAAATGTATTTGCTCATAGCCCTCCTGTTTCTAAAACAAAATAAATGAAATGAAATGTTACATTTAGCATTTTTAACTGTGTAGTATATGCAAGCCTAAATATCCAATACAACCCAGTTGCTATGATGACATGCCAAAGAAACCTCCCTAACAATCTTATAGCTCATCTTCTTTCCTCATGTCAATGAGGAGCTTATACCCAGCCTGATAAGTTTTCTTTCAGCAATACCTATACCTCCATATCACAATATAAACAAACAACATCCACACATTGCATCTAGACTTCCTTTTGCCTCCAACATACTTGAAGAAGCTTTTCTTGTTGCCCTTGACCTCCCTCGCCAGGTTTAGTACAAGAAAGGCCTTAACTTTCCTTGTTGCATCCCTGCATCCTTTGACAATCTCCCTGTATTCTTCCCAAGTGGCCTGTCCCTCCTTCCATGTTTTATATATTTCCTCCTTCTGCTTAAGTTTATCCAGTAGCCCCCTGCTCAACCATGCAGGTCTCCTAACTCTCTTACTAGATTTCCTACTCTTTAGGATGCACTGATCTTGAGCCTGGAGAAAATGGTGTTTGAATATTAGCCAACTTGCTTGGGCCCCCTTGCCTTCCAGGGCCCTTTCCCATGGGACTTTTCCAAGCAGTTCCCTGAGAAGGCCAAGGTTTCCCTTTTCATAGGCTCCAGAAACAGATGGTAGATCTTACAGATCCTGGTTAGATGGAGATCTGGGTGAGGACCAGTTTTAGACCATCTCAGCTGGTGAGTGCAACTCCAAATGTCTCTGCTCTTCCTCTCCCACTACAGCCCCCGAATAATGCTGATAATCCAGTCAGCTTCTCCCAGAAATGAGCTTTTTATCAGCCAGAGGAAGCTTTCATCAGGGTTGTCTGGTAGAGTGGCAGCCTGCCTTGGACCAGCTCCTCCAGAGCATGGGCTTAAGGTTTTGCTGTGGGAACCATTCACCTGGATCCTGTTCATCTTCCCTGCAAGGAAGGGAATCTGAGAAGTTTGTCTCTGATTTCTCCAAGTTATGTAAACACACTTGCAGCCATTAACAGCTCACCATTTTTATTGTTTGAAACATAATCAGTTTGTATAACAATATGGACTGATTTGGGTAATCAGCCCAACACACCCTGCCTGCTGGCTAAACATTTATGGTCATTAATTTATGGGTACTGTGCTGGCCTCTTCTAAGGACCTTTCAGAATCTCAACAGTCTATAATGATGACACAGTGCAATTCAGCACTTCCAAGAATTACTTTTGTTTCCTTTAGAATAGAAAGCCATTTTTAAGTGGGATTTTTTTTTTTCTTGTTTCTGACTGAAGAGAAATATTTCAATTTATATACTTTTAAAAAAGCATTCCAGTTGTGTTGACTTTTTTATTTTGTTTTGTTTTTGCTTTTGGTTTTTTACTTTCTCTAACTGTTGGTCTGATCCTCTAATTTCAGCAGGAGCTGGGGAGTTGTATGTTAGTACCTAGTTGAAAAGACTTATAGGCATCCTGCCTAGAACTGCATGGGTCCCCAGACAGGTCCTGCCACTACACCCCATGCACACTTTGGAAACCAACCACAGGCACTCAGGAGTGTGTGCCTTGGCAAACCTGAGCACAGAGGAAACTATCAAACATTCAGAGCAATTGTTGACAATTTCCAGTCACCACTAATTGCTTGGGGCTTTCTTGGACCACAGCCACATCTATACCTTTGTGTCCTTTATCACTAGGCACCCTTTGGATAATATGTCACACCTGGGACATACGATAATTTATTGCTTGCAGATGGATTAGCATTGCAGCTTGCTTAGATAAATTTTACTTTAGCCTTGGTCCCAGAGGACCTTCTTTTATAGCACAGTTTTATCCATTAAAATTATGACTTCCAATATTCTGTTGTATTTTATGGCTTCCATGAGATATTTATGACCCTTACTGTTTAAGTGGACATTTCTAGAGATTTACTGCAGAAATAATTCAGACAAATAGCTCAGAAAAGATATTGCCAGTAGCTTACAGTTTAGGTTTGGTGTTGTTAAAAGACACTGAAAACAGTGTACATATTTAAGTACGGATTCTTAATACATAATACTGAAATGTCAGTGAATACATATTCAAAAACCCCCATCCTTATAGACTAGTTGTATACAAAATCCAAACACTGAGTTTTAATCTTGCAAGGTCTCTCTTTCCCCAAAGCTGCTCATATCCTTTGTTATTCTGAAAGTGTGAAAGATGAAGGAATAGGTCAATTAAGAAGAATTCATAAAGTCAGATAGAGTCAGAAGAGCCAAAATAGCACATTCAGGCCACCCCCTTTCTTATGCAACACTACTCCATAGCACATTTTCAATGTTTTCACTGCTCTTGTTCTAAGATACTCCATGGAATTAAATATATTCTTTTTATCTTGGGAAGCTGTCACACAAAAAATTAGAAAATTAGAAAATCCCTTTTTCACTCTTTCTTTATATGTCTTTGTACCACAGCTGGCTTCAGATAATTTGAAAAGCTAAATATACAACTTATAGTGTCTGCATAGTGAAGTCATTTCCCTGAGATTTATTTTATCATAGAAATCCAGAACTCTGTACATTAAGCCTTAGATGTAAAGCAGGTGACTGCAAATGGCTGCAGTTCCCCAAGTCACTGATTATCAAAAAAGCTGAGAGAAAATACTTTTTCTATAAAACAGTTATTTCTTATAAATTGTATTTCACGAGTGAGCTTTGATGTCTGTCACAGATGCAGCACTAAACTAGATGAGGCTAGAAGTGTAGATGAGTTTTATGGAGTAATTAAATCAGTTGTACATTGATGGATTTTGTGAACACGGATTAAAGCCAGAGAAGAGGGTTCTGAGAGGAATAAGTGAGAATAGCTCTCAGGTCTTATAGAAATTTTAGTTTATATGTCTAAGAACAACACATCAGATAAAATCCTAGTCACACCCAAGTCAAGACCTTGTGAACAAATTTGTGGTTATTGTGTATTCTCCTCTGGCTTTTGAGATCCCAGTGAGACCCACAAGTTGTCTGGAAGAATTGCACTACCACGGGCCCTTTGAGGGGGGAGATATGAGAAATGTTTCTCTTTTCCTAGCTGCTTAGTTTTTTCCTAATTGGACTAATGCTAGGGGTGACTAGGGCCCCAAAAGACAGACCTCAGGTTGCAGTTTGACAGGGCCACTGGAGACTTAACCTGATGTAAGGGGAAAGTTGAGCTCTGTTTGGTCCTTTTAGGACTAGAACTGGTCATCTGTTTTATACTAGAGAAAGTCTGAGGATTAGAAAAGTAGCTTCCATGGCTTATAGTATGCCTCTGGGAGAAGTGACTGATGCTGTCAAGCAACTCTGTAATATATTTCCCAGCTTTTTTTCTCTTTGGGGTGAGTATGAAGCTTTTTACAGCACTGCAGCAGAAAGCTTGCCAGCTTCCATGCTTCCAGCATCCACCTATTTTACAGTCTTCAATGTCCTGGTCCCTTAATGAAGCTTCCTGTTAGTGAGATCATTCTGAGAGAAAGATATACAAGCACCAATCTGGGAATGGTACACCAGGTGATACAGATGCTGGATTCAACAGGTTGCAGAGCAGGAAGGCCTCACTCCCATAGATTTTTAGTGAAAAATCAAACCAATTTATCCAGATGTATAAGTCTGCAACACATACTTTGTATTTGAAATTAGATTTCTAAACACTTCTGAAATTTGACACAGATTGCTGTTCAAAATACAGTTGTTGTTGCAGCATCAATAACTTTTACTCATCAGGTTAATGTAATTCAAGATAAAAGATCAAATCTATCCTTTGAGATGATTATTCAATAGATTGCATAGAATAATATGTCCCCTGATCCAACTTATCTGTGTAAAAGGTACAAATATGACCCTCACAAATGCTGAAAGGAACTGATTCCAAGAAGGTTTATCTGTTTGAAGGAGCAAATTCGTACAAGGTGATGCAATACAAATAGGTTTAACTGTTAGTTAAAGGTACCCTGACCTTGTCTTTCTGGCAGTGAGATAAATGTACATTTGGGAAAATATCCTGATGCATGTTTCATCATCTCCAGCTACCAAATGGCTCAGTTTTGGTCCTAGCATCTCTGTCTCAGTCAAGGAACCACAACCAACAGCTGAGCTGCTGTAGAAAGAGGTTTAAATTAAAATAACATAATTTAAGTTTAACATGGGTCTTGACATGACCTTTAGATACAGCAAATTTTATCCTCTAAGATTCTTTCCTTTCCTCCCCATTCCACAATATGCTCCATTTCCCTTCACTGTTCTCCCCTGCTGAATTCAATGTATAGAATTTTGTAACAGAACTGGAAAAAAACCCCAAGAAACAGACATGGTATTGTATGTTCAACCTCATACAGGATTCTAAAACTAATCTTTGTTCTGGCAAATCTCATGCAGCATTGACTGCTTTGCTGGCTACTTCATTCATCATGTGAAAAATGCATTTTACTGACTACCAATTACAAGAGCCAAACAGTGGCTTTGTCAGTATTACATGGTAACCATTACCTTTGTAATTGCATGGTGACTGATGTACAGTATGATGTAATGACAGGTTAAATAAATGCATACAAATTTGTCCCTCTGAAAGAAAAGAATGCCAGCATGTTAACACAATTACAAGTTATTTTATATGATTATACATGAAGCAAAGATACACATTATTGTATTGTAAAACTTACAGGTAGCTGCTATGTTTCAACATCTAAAAATTCTTTTTCACCTTTAAATTGCTTATAGATCTATAATCTCTCTGAAACCTTTTTAATAGTTTTTGTAGAAGAAGCATTTCATATGTGCTAGAAATTTTGGAGTTTTCTTGTTATAAGAGTTCAGATGGGTTCTTTCTGGTAAAATGTTCCATTCCATAGAAATTTTCATTATTGAATTCTCAGCAACAAAATATATTTTAACTACCTAAAACAATGCAGCCTTAAATTTTGACAGACACAGTAACATTTTTTGCACATCTTTATGAAAGCACATGAACCTTGGGAATCTTGTCCATTGCATCCATCCTTTCAGCTATCTTGGACTAAAACACAACTCAAGCAGTAAAATTCTGTAATGACATCTGGAGGGTATAGCCTCTTTCTAATTGAGAAGACAAAGCAAGGTTATGTTCTTATTTAGATGGAACCAGTTCCTCTTGCTTTGAAAACAGCAGTAGATGTTAGAAGCTGTGAGAAACTCATCTAATTTAGGTTTAAGTTATAGAAGAGCAGTGTGATGTGAGCAATCTTCAAATTATATCTTCAGAACTGATGGCACAGAACCTTCCATACAGTGGCTGGATGTGGTAATTACTGCTGTATCATTACAACAAAAAAACATGATCAGCCTGCCCTTCAAGCTGGGAGTTCAGCTTAGTGAAATGATATGGTTGCCAAGGAAGAACAATTGCCTAGATTGACACATGATCTTGGTGAATTCTAGTAACTGTGTAAAGTTGTGTAATTGCATCCAGTTATTCAGCAATATTTTTTTTTCTGTAATTTCTGCTTACTGCCATGTAATTATGATATAACTACATGGTTATTTCACCTTATAGAAGAAAGTAAACCACAATGATTTGGATCTTGCTTCATAGACCCTGCTTAGCTTTAAGTAGAGGAATAACCTTTAGACAAAGTCAGTGTGGCTTTTGTCAGGCTTGATGCTACACAGGGCTAGGGCACAACAATGTGCAACATGCCAGATTTCTAAACTGCCTTTGAGTCTAAGCTGGGAGAGTCAGTCTCATTTTGCAAATTTAGCTTACTTAAAAATATGTCTGTCCATGTACTCATATACCACAATTTGGTCCATTTCCAATCAGGAACAACTTGGGGGAAAAAAGGTAAGGAAAAGGAAGAACAGTAGCAAGTACCTTATTATCCTTATATAAAAATAAAATTACAGAGCAAAAGCACTCATAAATTTACTGCTCACTTTGTGAGTACTGCAAGCACCATTTGCTGGGAAGCTCACACTTCATATGAAGTATGAGCTTCAGGAATGAGTATGTTGGACTCAGGATCACAGTTCTTTTGAACCTTTTTTTTTTTTTTTTTTTTTTGTCTGCAAGGAATTGTAACAAGTCTTTTTTGTGATATATGGTCTGGGATGGGCAGTAGTGAAATCTGAGGCCCCTTCTCTGTCCCTGGACTAGATAAGGCAATGACAGTTGCAGGCTAAGCTGTCTGCCAGTGATAGAAGGTTTTTCCCTCTGCAGATCTGGGAGGTAATTCAGCCTCTGCACTGGACCAGGCTTGGGCCAAGGCTGAGCAGAGGTGGCCCATTGTGTTAAATTACACTTGCATTTGTTTTGTTACACCATATGAATTACTGTCTGGGGAGACAAAACCAGCAGTCTTTACATTGACACATTGGAGCAGCCTGGTCCTGGAGATATTTTTGGCCAAAGGGCAGAGTGTTTTTTCCCAGTTCTCACTTGTTTTCCCTGTCATCCTTTCCACATATATTAGTTATGTGAAATAGATAGCTGGAGGCCAAAATATCCTTCCAGCACAATAATCTTTCCACAGGCAGTAATCGCCTTTGCTACTTCAGTCTCTTGTGTTGGAAGAGCTAGAGCTGTCAAAGGTGATTTTTCAAATGATGCAGATCTAGCCCTGAAAAATCCAGAATACATTGAAACATTTTAGACCTGCTACATGGATGTTGCAGCACTCCAGACCACCAATTGCTTCTGACATAATTAAGGATTAATGGACATAAATAAATACTGAATGGAGTACAAGAAGGCAAGATTAGGCTGTCCCAGCTGTGTGCATGGGAAAATAGTGCAAATACTGAGAAGTATGAAATATAATTTTACGTGACTCTTCTGGAAAGTTCACCTGGTTATCCATGACAAACTATTTAAGAAAATTGTACTGGAATTGAACACAGAGAGTTCTCTTGATGGAAACGTAAATTGAGACAGTGCTTTCTAACACTGATCATCTGATCACCTGCTCTCCAACCTCACTTCAGCTTTTCCTCAATGAAAATTTTCAGGATTTGAAAAAAACATACATACATAACTGTTTCTAGGGTTCACAGTTTTATGGAAAGAGTGAACCCACTGATGTTGATAGCTACTAAAATGCTGGACCTGGATTCAGTGCTATATGACATCTGACAGAAAAAATGTTTGATATTTGACTTTTCAAGATAGGAAGTACGTAAAAAATAAATGCATTAACTATGTCCAAAAGAACAACATTCAGAACTGAGGTGGCCAAGGCTCTTGTTAAAATGAATTTTCTGACTTCTAGATTCACATGAGTCTATCAAAAAGTGCATTAGAAACAAGAAACAAGATGGTAGTATTGTCTTTTATTCAATTTCTGATCTCTGAGGATTTGGAAAGAAAAACAATTTATAATAAAACATTGTTCTTAGGATATCTGTGGTTTACAGGATTAATTTAAATTTATAGTCTGTACACTGCTATCACACTACAGTCTCCAGATACATATTTTACATGTTAAGAGGGTATTTCAATGCAGCCCATCTTTTCTTCTGACATTCTGAACTTTAAAATAAAGGGGAATTCTTCTCCATTTTTTTAACATCAGCAGAGATATGTGAATATCTTAGGAATGCACCAAAGACTGCCACCAAAATTGAGAGAAAAGTGAAGAACATGCAAAGTCTAATCTATTGCTTTTAACTGACACGTTACAGCTGTAGAGAATCAAAAGTAATTTTATTGTCATCATTTTTTTCTGTAATCCTCACTTCAGACTGAAAGGAGACTGTTCAGTCCCAAAGTGAAGGTGTCTCATTCTAATCATGCATGTAGTTCTCTGTATTTTCTTCTGTATGTTAGAGCAGCTCTCCAGCTTCTGTTTTTATTTTTCATATATTATACTTTGCTCAAAGTCATTGAAAGTGGCTCCACCAGCACCACACCTCTGCTCCTTCCTCCTGCTACAGTAAATCAAAATGCATGAAACAGTATAGCAATTTGCTCCCAGGACTGTGATCAGTGTTGCCTTGGAGTGTAGGTGAGTTGAGCATGATGTCTATAAGGACAAAGAATGAGGTGGGATAAAGTCAAACACTGAATAGAAGCCCAAAAGGAGATGTAAAAATGTGGTCACTTAAAGGTGAAAATCTGGCTTATTTTTCAAGTATTAAAACCAGACATTGTCTTTGGCAGCAGTTTGGAGAAATGTGTCTTAGCAAATTTCCTGGCTGAACTAAAAAATTATTCAACATTTCTTAAAGACTTGAAGTTATGGCCTAAATAGTAGTTAGCATACTTGTAATTGGCATTGATGCTTTTTTCTGCTGGAAGCAGATGTAACAATAAATATGAAAGTGATAAAAAGCTTTGGTTTTCACCAGTCCTGAAAGTCTTTTGGGGATGTTTTTACTATCATGTCATTCACCGTTCAGAGTTCTAGCAACATTACTCATCCAAATATACAGACAAAACTAGCCAGAGATTTAGGAATACTTTGGTGAAGTTGGCATGGCAGAAAGCCATTGAGATTAAACAGTGATCTATAACGGATGCTCTGTAATCCCAAGGAGATTTATGTCAAAGGAAGCAGTGAAGCATGCTGACATTTTTACTGATGGTGATGGCTAGCATTTAGAATATTTCACAGTGATGAGTGGTCAGCCAAGTCAGGAGTGAAATTTTGAACCATCCAAGATCTACTCAGAGTTAACAATTTACTTCTGTTCCTTTGTTATGAAGTTGATCCTGAATTCATGACTTGACTGGGGATTGGCTGCCTTGAAGGAGGAATTGGCCTCTGCCTACAATGCAGTGTTTTCTAACATTATATATGGTTTGGTGTTTGACACTTTATTTCAGACATTGCTTCAGCCTGATATTAATTTTTCATCTTCTCATAATATTCAAACACCATTTTCTCCAGGCTCAAGATCAGTGCATCCCAAAGAGTAGGAAATCTAGTAAGAGAGTTAGGAGACCTGCATGGCTGAACAGGGAGCTACTAGATAAACTTAAGCAGAAGAAGAAAATATATAACGTGTGGAAAGAGGGGCAGGCCACTTGGGAAGAATACAGGGAGGTTGTCAAAGGATGCAGGGATGCAACAAGGAAAGTTAAGGCCTCTCTTGAACTAAACCTGGTGAGGGAGTTCAAGGACAACAAGAAAAGCTTCTTCAAGTATGTTGGAGGCAAAAGGAAGTCTAGAGACAGTGTGTGGATGTTGTTTGTTCATGTTGTGATATGGAGGTATAGGTATTGCTGAAAGAAAACTTATCAGGCTGGGTAGAGAGGTTGTGGAGTCTCCTTCTCTGGAGATTTTTCAAGACTTGCCTGGATGCATTCCTGTGTGATCTGTGCTAGATTAGACTGTAGTATATGATCCTGCTCTGGCAGAAGGGTTGGACTCAAAGATCTCTATGGTCCCTTCCAACCCCTGGCATCCTGTGATCCTGTAATTTCACCAAAGCTCAGTTTTATGAACATTTTCCAACTAGATTGCTTTGAAAAGATGTAAGTCTGTGAGTTGAAAAAAGTCAGCTCTGTCTTCCCCTCACATAAAGAAAAAATGCTGTTTGTTTAAATACAACATAAAGTAGTGTATTCTATCACTGGGGTAAGTATAAGGTGTTGAGGCAGTGTGGGGAAAGCAGCTGTGCTGTTCTCTGTAGCATTTCCATCTTCATGGAAACACCTTTATGAGGGCTGCCCAGCTCTAGGGTTGGGCAAAGAGATCAGGCCAGGGCAAAGAGTGGTTGAAATAAATGTACCACAGAGTTCTGCAGAAAATACCTGCTTTGCTGCTGCTTACCTACTTTCTTTTCAGTCATGAAGCAAGTAAGAGACAGAATGTATTACACCCGCTATTTTATTGCCTTTTCAAGTGCAATTTTTTATGTTTGGTAAAAATGTGTGTTACTGTTTATTTTTAAATTCCTCTGCCAAGCTGACATCATGCTCTGCACATAATGAGAAAAAAAAAATACTGCAGGGATTCTTTTTTTTTTTTTTTCTTACTTTTCAGAGAGTGTTGCAACTGCTGGCAAGTTTCATATACAAATAGCGAACAGCTGCTACCACATTTAACTCCTCAGTGCACCTTTTATCTCCACAGTAGGATTTGTTTTATTTTTTCTTTTTCTTTTTTTTTTTTTCTTTAAAATATACTGTTTGTGCACTGTACCAGGAGGCCACAAATGTGATCTCCACTTGACATCTCAGGTCCTATAATACTATATTTTCATGTGTATTCTACCAAGACCCCAAGTTTCTTTGAAGTCTTTATCTCATAACTTATTCTCCTACTCAGCTACTCCCTTTAGTTGCCCTGGCCTGTTACCTCTAGTCCAGGTACTTTCTTCTTCCCCTGGCTCCCCACAGTACTGTCTTGCTTTTTTCTCTTGCCCCTCAGTGTGCTGTATCAGCTTTCCCTTCATTCCAAAGCTTGACACCAAAATTGCTATGTTGGCAGTTGCTTTGTAATTTTAATGTGGACTTTAAAACAGCCTGACTTTTAGTGGCTTTTATTCATATCAGTGAATGTGAAAGAAGAGGAATGAAAGACTGGATATGTACGTTTTTTTCCTGTAATTTGTTTTCATGTAGTCCCCGAGCACCACAATTTCTTCTTTGGTTTGGTCCTCGCTGCTTGTTTAGGAAGTGAAGTATTTTCTGCAGTACATGCTGGCTTTCTTTCTGCTTGTTTACCTGCATCAACCCCATAATCTGCTGGGATTATACTGAGATTATAATAAAGTCTTCAAGATTTTGTGCTCTACCTTGTATGAGCTCAACTCAAGTAGGCTTTATTCTCATAATACACCAAAGTATAAACCAAAGAGACAAATTCCTGAGGCACCTGCAAGGAAGAACTGATGGGACAGGACCAGTGATACAAACAGCATCTCAGATTTATTGTCATCCTTCACTGTTGGGTTGTCTTTAATGCTGAGAAAACAGGAAGTAAAAAACTCAAGGTTTCTATAGAATTTTGTCAGTACCTGCTCCTTCCAGCCCACTCGTCTTCTGTTTCTTTTTTTCAGAATAGTGTCTGTAATAGACACAGACCAAGGGAGAAAAATTGCTCCTTCCAGTTTCAATGTCTGTATTTTATCACTTTAAGAAAGGCTTTAGAAGGAAACTTAATAGATTGGAACAAGCAACCAGATCGTGCAATGAGTTCCAAAGTCAGTGAGACCCTGTGCAGGTCTGTGAGGCTGTGGGTGGAAGCTCTAATGACCTGGCTGCAGACCAAGATCAAAAGACCTTTACCTTTTATTTCATGTGACATAAAGCTAATGCAATGTTCTGGAGACAACATTGAATGAAAACATTGGCTCTATGCCCCTTTTGACCATACAAAGAATCAGAATCTAAATTCAGAATTAAGCTCTGAAATTTATGACTGTTTTTTGTTGGTATGCTGGAGACAATAGAAATCCCAACTATAAACCACAGAGTGTTGGAGAAGAGTTATCTTCCAGATCAAGACCTTGACTCTGCATCTTGTATGTTTACTTGCTCCTTTCCCATGAGAGTCATCTTCGGCTCTGTCTGTGTTGGTAAATTGAAGGTGTGTGGAAAGTCCTCTAGTACAGAGCCCAATTCACATGTGAGAGTCTGTGTTGTGTCCACAACTGTGACAGCTCTTAACCTCCAGAACAGGATGGCTGCATCCCAAAATGTCCTTTTGAAATGATTCTTGGCCCACTGTGGGGGTTCTTGCCCAGGCCACCTTTGCAAGAAGGCCTAGATAACCCCACCTAAGATAAGCATGTGGCTGTAAACAACATGCGCTGATTGAATATACAAACCCACCCCAAAACTCATTGTGTTAAAAAGGAAGATGACCACAAACCAGAGTAAAGAGTAACCAAGGAATTACAAAAAGACTGTTGAAACAAAGAAGGAATCAGCTTGAAAGGTAATATAAAAGAGGGATCTCCATTTGTAACAGGTGGAGATCTTGATAACTGCAGGAGACAAAACATGGTGTGCCACCTCAGGAGACACACTGCAGCATCCTGACCTTGGGCAGGCCAGGAACAGCTGGGTCCCTGTGGAGCAGCCGTCAATCAGCAAGCGGGCAGGCAGCGTGAGAGCCCACCCTGACGGTGTGCCCCAACCTGCTGGGGAATCAGCAGGTTGCAAGGAACAGCAGAGGTAGGAGGAGAGCTGTGATTGATCAGTTGCATTACTGGTATTGATCCTGAATGGGTAGTTCATTGATGGGTGGTTAATTACTATCATCAACCACAAATCGCTGCAATCCTGATTTGACTGAAACTGTGAACTCTGATTTTCTTGTGACAGCCTGTGCTAACCCTTGATATGTGTGAGCTTATGGTCTGAAGGAGTGGAAGGCTGTCCCAGTAAAATAGGGCCAGGGACTAGACTAACACTTCTAAGGGTACAGACAAATTGCAGTGCCCAGGAACACATACTAGCTTTACTTAATTTACCAGTATAAATATAGCCTAGCTTTTTCTCATTACAGGGCAAATATCCTCTCTTCAACGTGTACTTCATCTGCTCCTTTGGAGATGCTCTCCTGATAAATGCCAGGAAATCAGCAGTGTCTGTAAGAGTAATGCAAAAACTTGTACAAATATAAGAAAACCTGAAGTACCTTTTTGTTTAAGTGAAGTGTAGCAATTGTGGAGATTAACACAGGATCAGCTGGTGAGCAATTTGAGAGAGTCATGTACACTGGTCCTTTGCCTTTCTACCCACATCAGATCTTTAATGCTTCTTTGTTTACATATTTTTAGTGCATTGAAATTTTAAGTGCTGGTTTGGACTTAACACAGGCATGATGGTGGCCAGAAGTTCACATCTCTAACTCCACAAAGTTTTGGTGTCAGTCCCTGCACAGAAATCCAATATGACAGTGGTGATGCATTGCCCCTGTAATACTGGTAATAGCATTTTTAATGTAAGTCGATTGTGGGGAGAGACAACTCACCTTGCTTTTGCATCTAATTCAGTGTACTGTGAGTTGATGGTAGAAATCAACTGACATGTCTAATGAGAGAGGAGGCAGCATCTTGGAGACCACCCAGAAGACCAGGTACACAGTTTGGCTGTTGGGCCAGGCAGGTAGGTTCTTCCCCTGGAGACCCTTAGAGATATTTTCCCTCCACTGGGTGAGCAGTGGTGCTTGATTTGATGCCTGAAACCCTGGTATGAGTTCGCTGCAGGCAGACTGGTTCTCAGTTGGTGATTTCTTTGGGCCTGATCTAACACCTAGTAAAGAATTTGGAAATTATCTCACTTGTTCCACTGAGTTTCACAGGTTTTTTTTACATCTGTCCGTCTCCCTTTCTTCTCTCTTGTGATTAATATAGAGTGTACAAGAGAAGGAAACATTTAAATGCAAACATTCCCACATGAAGACCAGTATTTTCTGGTTTTTGGAAGTGGACAAAAACAGTAAGGTGCCTTTTCAGACTCCTTCTGTAACAATTAGATTGCTCTTCAACCATATCTATGGAATTCAGGGCTGTGCAGAAGCCCCTCAGCTGGCTCTGAAGGAAATACTTGGACTAATAATGGACTAATATTTGTGGCTATTTTAATTGCATGTGATTTAGAGCAACAGTCATAAAGTGCAGAACAACAGTCATAAAAAGTAGTGCAGCATTTAAAGTCTGGCTACACTCAGAAGAGACTCAATGTAGTCTAGGAAAGGCAGGTAGAATAACAACCATGCCTCGCATATACTTTATTGTTCTTCTATGGCATGTAAGACTACATACAGTAAGATTCCTCTGTTGTTCATGAAAATAATAAAAAAAAGTTTCTAAAAGTTCTGATATATTAACTAATGTTGAAAATATTAGTGCTGAGGTGAAATAACTTCACATGTTTTCAGTGACTGTAATGTTAAATCTGTTTTGTCTATAGCCTGACCTAATTTTGTTTCCATTCATTCCCTTTATAAATATAAAGCTGGCTCTATAAGGGGATCTAGGCATGACATCATGACAGTTAACTTGCTGTCTGTGTCCAGATCCTAGAAGTAGCTACTCACCTAATGGCCACTATGGAACACAGCTCCCATTTAAATTAATGAGAATTAGGGTCCTAAACAGCATTCTAATGCATGCATTTAAGTGCCATTGCTGGGCCTGCCATAATTTGCAGAGGAGTGCAGGTCAGACAATATGACATGACAATAAAGTCACGGATAATTCTTGGAGTTATATAATCTTCAAAAAATCATAGTTAACAAATATTTACAGACACATATACACAGATTTGTATTTCTGGACCATGACTCTTACACTACTACTTGTCACTGTAGCTCAGCTGTAGCAATAGGGCAGTACTGATTAGAAATGGGATATGAACTATATAGGTTTAGAAAGCTCTGGAGAGACTAGAGTCCAGGTTTTCCCTTTATGGGTGTATACTCCAACCAGTAGACTTATAAGCAAAAGGTTGAAGCACCTGTATCTTTTTAATAGGAAGTTGGATAGTGGTGACTTTCAGGGAAAACAGACCTGCAGCTGTGATGTCCTTGTGTGTTCCCTTTTTGGGGAAATATAATTGCCTGGACTTGACCTAAAGCATCATTTAGACTTTCTGGATCTTTTTTTTTTTTTATTTTCTTCCAGACTTTACAAACTTTTATGAACTAGTTTGGAGTCTTATATGCATAAACTGTTATTACTGGGATCATACACTGATATTCAAGGCATTTTAGTGTCCAAGTTTGGTATTTACACATCTTGCCTTAAATTACACAGGAAGGTCTGTGGCAAGGGCCAGGAACTGAATATGGAGCTCTGCAGGTCTTGCAAAATTACCTAACTCCTTTCTGGCTTCTTCTCAGATGAAGAAGAGGAGAACTTGCATATTTATTACAATTTAAAATTCTGTAGCATTGTCTCTCCTGGATTTCTGGGTTTGTGGGTTGGTGACACATTTGATGTTTGGATCATCTATTAATTCTACTGTCAGAAAAAAGAAGGAACTGACTCTAGGCATCTGGAAAATTTTATCTGATTTGAGTTTGGTGATCCATGCCCTAGATATTTGGCTTGGCAAACTAAGGAAACACTGTCATCTTCAGCTTAGAACCACTGTTCACCCCAAAATCTTAGAAAATTGTATGGTACAATCCCATCAAAACAGGACTTTTCCTCTCTCCTTTCCCAGCTTGTGATTCTCCTAGAAGTTTAGCTGCCTGTGATCCCAGGCTTAGTTTTGATATAGCCCAGCTGTATGACCTTAGCTCAAACTTTAGAGAAAATGTTAAGTTATGATAAAGAACTGTGAGAAAGTACATAGACTAGAGTTAGCCAAATTAAAAGGTAAAACTGTAGGCAGAGGTAAGATTGCTGGAACAGGCACATGCAAAAACTGAAGGATTCAAGGTGAAAATCACTGACAAGATGAGTTATAAAATCTCATGGGAGAAGACAGTGATCTGGAAAATGGCACCTTAGTGACACCAAGGACCAGCCTGCTACTAGGAGCAGCAGCAAAGGCTGATGCTTTCCACCTGACAGATACCTGTGTGGCCAGCAATGTCCTATTGGGTGTCTTCTTGGGGATGGTGAGCATGCTAATGCCTAGTCTAGTACCTGATGCTAATGCTTAGCTCCCTACATCCTAGATATCTAGTATATGCACTATCCAATCATAATTGTCTTGTCGTGGTTTGTTGTTTTGTTTGGGTTTGGTTGGGTTTTTTTTTGGCAAAACCTATTTTCAGAGTTTGTCTCTTTGTACATGGTAAAAGTTGCCTGAATAAAGAGAGCCAGGGGACAGAGTAACCTGTAAAAACATGGTTCTGTACTGCTATACCCTAAACCAGCATAATATGGTATTGCCCAGGGTACAGTTAAACCAGTAAGAGCATTTTTATATTGCATGTTTCCTTCCCAGGAACTATTATACTTAAGATGTGCTAGTTATAATGGGTTGGAAATTTATAGCTGCCTAGATGCCAGTCTAACTGTAACACAAAGAGTGGGAAGTATCCCAGAGGAGTTCAGTATTTGAAAAGAAAAATATCACGACCAACAGAACTCTCTCACAGTCAAATCCTACATAGACTTATCAAAGGAAAGAGGTTATTGAGATACATTCTCACTTTACTTTTTCTATGATGGGTGGTGAAGAACACAAGATTAAGAATTAACACTGTCAGTGAAGTGTGTGACTGCAAATGCCCCTAACACAACACTGGCAGTTGAAATATCTCATACTGTGTTTAAACATCAACTACCACATTACTACCCATATAAGAGTGATGGCACTTAAGGTCTGAATGAGGTGTCTCAGCACTTCTCAATTCTGAGCATACAACCTAGGAAGGAAAAATCCTGGTATAGAAAGAACTGTTGACAGAAGAATGGCAGTTTTCAAATTTGGGGGTGCCTAAAACTAAGAATTAAAATGTGTCATTATAGTGAAGTTTTATTTCATTTTACTCTAGTGTGTAAGAAGCAGCATAAAGTGACTTTAGTAGTTTGAATGTTAAATAGTCAACTTGTGATTATTGGCAAGTATAAAGCTGTCAAAATGTTCCCTCTCTTGATGTAGTGTCAGCAGCTTTTGGATCTTTGTAAATGTTCTGCCTTCCTCAGCTGTTTATTCCTGTATTTATTTGATAGTACTCCCTCTGAGTATAACTTCAGTTATCTAAATTAGAAAATGGTGAAGTAGAATACTTTGGAAACTTCATATTAATGTATCATGCCTTTTATTTATAAACTCCAAGCTTCTTCAGATTTTTTTTTTATTCCTGTGTAAATGTGAACTTTTCAACTTGGATAGTCATGCAAAGTATTACCAAAAAAAAAAAAAAAAAGAAAGAAAAAGTACAAAAATTGCCAGTAGAAACATTAATCTTAAAGTCATTCATGTTCTGGCATATGAAGTCCTATGAAGTCCACAGTTATTTTGTTATTTTATAATGGTTCTTTCTTGCTTGCTTGCTTGCTTTCTTGCTTTCTTCTTTTCTTCCTTTCTTCCTTCTTCCTTTCTTTCTTCCTTTCTCCCTTTCTTCCTCCCTTTCTCCCTTTCTCCCTTTCTCCCTTTCCTTTCTACATTCAACTGATTATATCCATGGAACTAGCCCTAATTGTAGCTTTACAGGAAGGCCATGTTTTCCATCATTGGCACATACTGATGTAACTCACTGGGGAACAGCACAGGACTGAGCTGCTGTTTTCTGTCATGCTGCAAATCAGAACAAGATTGGTATTTTTTTATTAATCAGTTTTGCAAGTGGTCTACCAATTCCCTGCCAGATTATAATGCAATAAATAAAAACATCAGCAAAGATACTAGGCTCAGCACTGATCAGACAAAAATATAGTCTTTCAGGGAAGATGCTAGGTTTACACATACTATAGTGGTCTTCATTACCAGAATTCTCCTTACACATAAAAAGCATGAGCATTCTTACTGTAGGTGCAGATAGAGATCTCATCCTTGCTGCAAAGCCACAATGTAAAAGCCTGTGACACTTCTAGGCAGGCTGCTACTGGAGATGCATGGACCATATCAGTGGTGCAAGGATGTCTTCAAACCCTGCTTTGGTAGATGGCTCCATGATGGCTGTTAAGACTTGGGAAAGTTAGAACACTGTTAACCAGAGAGGGAGCCTCGGAAAGTTTTTTTCACTATCAAGGCACCACTGAGACCTCCACAGGTGCAGGGGAATGCACCATCAGAAACTCGTCAGAGGGGCAGCAGCAGGCAGGGGTGCTTATCAGTCTCTTCCGACCACAGCTGCCCTCATTGCTGGCCTGGGGAGCACCCCTCTTTTCAGCATGAAGGGGGAAAAGTGGGCAGCCTGCCCATGCAGCTCCGTCGTCCCAGTCTGCGGGCAGAGAGGGCTCTGAGAGAGATTCCCTCTCCTAGCCAGCCAGCCAGCTACCTACCACAGAGAGGGATGCTTCGGGCCGAGGAAGGTGAGCCAAGCTTCCTGCTCGGGAGCCAGCGCTCGCTCCGCAGCTGCCGCGGCTCGGGAGGCTGCCGGCCCCTGCGCAGCCACCCGCCGCGCTCGGTAGGAAGGCTGAGGAGCTTTCAGCTGCCGGGGCTGTCGAACGCCGGGCGCTGGCGCGGGGACTCGGGCAAACGGGAGGTAGCGAGCTGGCCTCAGCGGGACCTTGGAAACACCGCGCAGGCAATGACACTGGGTGGACAAGGAGGCCGCTCTCTAATGACTGTTGCTATTTCTTAGCTCTATAACCCTTGTTTTGACTGTTGCTTGAGCTAATCCCATCTCATTCCTTTAAAGCCAAAGGTCTTTGGCAGAAGACAATACATATCTCTTAAGGCGAGGGGCCATCCCAGCCCTTGTGGGTTGATGTAAGAATGAAATCAACTGGAGTAGGAGCATTTCAGAGAGCAGGCTGACAAGGGTGCTGTGTCCAGGCTGATGCAGCAAGCCTTCTATCAATACAGTTTTGATCTCTGGCCTTTACCAGCCCACTCTTTTTGGGATTGAGTTTTTGGAAGAGGAAGCTGAAGTTTAAAACTTTTATTGTGAGACTCTCTATTGTACTCTTCCACAGTCTTCATAGCATGAATAAAGATACTATTTTGATTATTACTGTTACCTCTTTTGTGTTAATGCACCGTGCACTTGTCTTTGGCTGAAGTTTTTGCTGACTTTAAGGAAAACTCACTTTGAAATATCTGAGAGTTAAAAAAAACAAAACATTTTTCCCCACTTTAATCCTATGAGGTTTTGAGGCTTCTCTATATATGCTACAGTATCTCATGAATTAGGAATACCAAAATGTATGAGGGTGCATTAAAACGTGCTTGTTTTTCTGATATTTTGATTGTGTAACATCAGGTGGTGTTAAACTGACAGTGAATCTGGAGATATAATGTTGCAGTGCTGGGCACTGGAGGTTAGAAATAAAAGCCATCAGAATGCAGGCACATGTGCTCTTCTAATGACACTACTCATTCAATCATGTTTTAGCAGCCTCCCAGCAGGAAGCACTGATTTGTTTAACTTTAATAAGCTTAGATAAGCAAGGTAAATAATATGTCTACCCAATATAAGACAACCATTCCAAAGTAAGTTTGACACTGGCCAATAACCACTCTAACATTTTTGTGGCTTTAGCAGCTTTGGAACCTGTTGAATGGCACAATGGGGAGAAAAAAAAAAAGTAAAAAAGTGAGAGAATGGACACTCGCTTATTGCTTTAGACTATTTGAGATGAATTATTAGGAAGGACAGCCAACACTCAGGCTAAATGCTAACAGATGTGGTGCCGAATGTGCCATTTAGATGCTGGTGGTTTGCTGTGGAGCAGTAGAAAGTGGACATAGTGGGTGGCAGCAGGAGTTGGTGTCCAGGTGGCAAGTGGCCAAGAGAGTGTGGCCCCAGCATGCTGGAGAAAACTGACCCAATAGTGGGGCTGCCACCATGTCTAAGGACCTGGTTTAATCTTTTTACCTGATTTCTTCTTATCAGGCATGTCTTGTCAGACGTGTCTTGTCAGCTTTGGACACGAGGCAAGACATGGAACTCACGTCTTTCTGAGGTCACGGGCAGCCCTAAAATCGGTCTGTTGGGTGTAAACTAGAAAAGACTAGCTATCAAAACCACTGGCCCAAAATAATGAGGCCTCCCTCAGCTCACTGGACTCAGTCAGGATGTGATGAAGCAATAACTTTGTCATTGATATGTTTAGGAAGGGTTTTTGCAAGGACAGTGATGAGTTTTGGTGTAAGATGAGTCTGGTATCCATTAAATGCAAGTCTGGGATGTGCTGGGCAGCCATATGGTGTGACAAAAACAAGCTGGCCTCTACACCTTGAAGAGATCTGCCAGTTGTTTTCCAACAGAACCGTTTTGCAGCTTCTTGGCATGTAAATTCCAGTGACATAGCTGAGTGTTGAAACCTGACAAAGTTGTAGTACATTGGTTGAATGCCTTGTGGTGTTCAAAGCTTCAGTTAAAGGGACAAAAAGATTTTCAACACAAAACCTGATATTGTGCAGTGATGTAGAAGTTCTGTCAAGAAGCACAAAAAACAACAGCAAAGACTCACAATGGGAGATGTGATTAACTTGTGAGCAGACCACAAGCCAAAGTTTGCTCAGAAAAAAGTCATCACTGTACTCATTTGATGAATGAAGGCATTCTTACCACAAGCTGGTTACATAAAAAACATGGCCAAGATGGCCATGATACTGTGCATGCTCTCCCACCTGCCCAAAAGGTTTTGGTGTGAATCCTGCTTCAAGAAGGATAAGGGAATATGTCAGCTAATGGTTGATGTTTTCACCAGAACCATACTCAGGGGACATATCTTCCTGTGTGCAAAGAATGTGAATAGTTTCTGCCATAGATTATCACTGATTTTTATTTTTAATGGACAATTTAGTTTGATACAGATAAAAGTGTGACTGCGAAAAAAAAGGTTATCATGACTTCTTCCCAGCTTCAACTTTGATAGGGAATTGGTTGTATTTTGCCCAGTATTCTTCCTGGGGTGAAGAGTGTCTTCATTAAATAGATTAATATTAGATATCTGTTCTTAGAACCATAGAATTGTTTCTGTGTATCTTCACCCCTTCGTTTTTGGGTTTGAAAAAACCAGATCGTTCAGTTTTTCTTTTCTATTGGCTTTTTGAGTGGTCAAACTCATTTTTATAGGGTCAAACAGTTAAATCACTGGAAGCTGGATTTCTCATCCATCATTCTGGTTTCTTGCCTGTGGGATGAGACAGGACAGCACTGTAGCCAAAAGGTTCCTGAAGCCAAAGCAACTACATTTTTTAATGATTGCTCAGAGTTTGATGAATTTCGTAGCTCTTAGGAAAAAAACTTTCCAGTTAACCAATGGGAGAAACCTCAGAATATCTTGACTGGGGAAGCCGTGAAAAGTTCAAAAGCAGCAGTCTGTAGGTGCAACTTAGATGAACATTTATCAGGAATGACATAGGCAGTGTTACCTCAGTGTTTAAGGGTGGCCTGAGACCTCCTGCAGTTCCCCCAGACATCTCTGACTGCCTGATGGAGGATCAGGGTCTCCCTTATCTCACAAGGAAGAGGCTGCATACCACTATGACCATATCTCATTAACCTGATTCTCCACTTATGCAGAGGTGAACTTACGAACTTTTTATTTTATGGATATTTTAACAACACCGAACAGAAGGATTTTGGCTTCTCCTTACAGTGTGACAGATTTTGCTGAAGAGACCACAAGAATTGGATAGGTAGCCTCTATTCCAAGTCCAAGTTTGTGCTGCTCTGAAAACATCTGGTTTAGCTTGACTCTTGCAGGTGGGAATGTCATTCCTAATATTTTTGTGAAGCTGCTGACATTGAATTTGAAATAATTTTAGTGTTAGAATCACAAATAGACAATTCATAGGCCTTAATGCAGTATAAACCACCCTGGTACCTCCCATCTAGGTCAGATTGTCAAGGGCCCAATTATCAGTGCCATTCCCAGAATGAATTTAATCATGGGATAAAATATAACTGCAAACTCCATCTTTACAGGGACAAAGGTATAAGATTTGTCACCATGTCTGTTATGTAGCAATAATGACAGCAAGGTCCAAAAGCTATTTTCCAAACATTATTCCAGCATTCTGTGGCCTCGGTATTGTGGAGTTCACCAATTCAGCTGGATTTTAAGGGTGCTTGCCCTTTCTTATGGTCAGTCTCTCATGGCTTGGCCAGACCTGAATCTCAGTCTCAGTGACTACAGAAAACAAGAAGTGATGCCTCTCAGTGGTCACCACTCAAGGCCCAGTCCTTAAGGCAATCACGTAAATGTACAACATAATTTTGGAATAGAAATTAATAGAGGCAAAACAATAAAAAGTGTGAGTGTATGGATAAAGCTTCTTTCTTTTGGGAGCAAGGTCCTTATGAGCCCTTCTCATACTACCAGACAAGGCCATGACATTCCATAAAAGCTGCCTAAATATTGTTGACTTCTGCTCAGCATTGTTACATTAAGGGTTATGAAACATTAAGGAGACCTTTTCATTCGGTTTTTAATGACACTGAAGAAAGAATTGCATTTTCTGACAGTCGCAGAAGACTAAGTAAATATATTTCATTCTTTACAATGAGTTAGAGTATCAACAGTTCCAGTCATTCAGCAGAGATTCCTTGTTACTTACAAATACATTATACATATTGTTTTCTGTGCATCTGAACAAATGATTAGCTAAGCATCTTTTTCTTTTATTTGAGTTCAGATATACTGCCTTGTAACATGTTCTGCTACTTCTGAGTAAAACTACTGGGTTTTGGACATAGTTTGACCAATTCTCTGAAAAGTTACTCATACTATGAAAACTTATATTGTACATAATTACCTTAGATATTTTCAGTGACAAGGTATTATTTTACCTGTAAGAGATCATATAGAAAATTAGTCACAGAACAGAGTATTGATTGTGTCATTATTTCCTAAATTTGTCTAGGAAAGAATTCTCCTGTCCTGTTAGATTTATATGATACTGCAGGCTATTTTTCCATTCCAGAGCAGAATGAAGAGTCACATATTTCTACATGAGGAACCCAAAATACATTTGGACCATAAAATGATTACTTGTAGTAGATATTCACATTTCAAATTGAGATGTTGTTAGGGTCCAGAAAATAAAAATTTATTTAGGGAAACATCAAAACAAAACTCTTGAAAGAATTGGAACTGTATTAAAAACAGACACAATAGTTTCAAGATTCACAATGTCTATGTTTTTCTATTGGCAGCTTAGGTTTCAATTGCCAAGCTTTTACCAATTGTCTGAAAAGTTTCCTACAAAACATATACTTGATGCCTAGTCTTGCACCTGTGTTGTTTCTCCCTGTTCCAAGGATTATCCAGTCTCCTGCTTTAGTTACAAAACTAATAGAATGTTTTTCCCCCAGTTCTTTAGCAATAAAAGCCCACTTTCTACAGTAATATGTTGGATGCCCCAGATATGTAATTAACATACTGATCTGGTTTCTTGCACAAAGTATGGCTGTGCAGGAACTTGTTCACCAAATGCATATGAAAAACATTTGTCATGAAGAAGGATTTGTATTTCATTCATGGGGCAGCAGGTTTCAGTCTTTATTTCCATCATTTGTATTAGTGTTAAAAATTAATCTTTTCTGTTGGACTTCATTTATTTATTTATTTAATTTAAAATCTTTTCTATGCATGTATATATATAATAATTTTCCATTTTCCCTGGCACAAGCTCAGTGCTGAAAGGTATAATACCTTTTCTGTAAACTCCTAAGAATTTTACTTAATGGTTATATTAATCCATATAAATAGAGAGAATAATAAAATTATCCACCCAGAATTCAGCTAAAAGGCCTAACTAAATAAAACATTTTCTGCAAAAATTGCATCTAACCCACATACCTAGGTGCAGATATCTAATTTCATAAGTCATCTGTTTTCCTAGTAATTTAAGGATACAGCATGGAAAGAGTTTCTCCCTTAGATTAATACTCTGAGGTGAATATGATATGAAAAGCAAAAAAAAAAAAAAAAAAAAAAAAAGGTTTTACAGAGATGTAGCCTTGAATGTGTTGGGCTCTTGTAAAGGAAACTTTATAGCACTACAAGAATGTTATAGTCCTTTACGGGGCTAGCTACACTTGTTTCAACAGATCTACCCCAGGGATCTGCTTGGCCCACTAGTTAGGCTTTCCATGCAGATAGCATGAACCCTGCAGTTATTCTTGTCATCAGATCATATTGGCAAAAGATTTCAGCCTGATGGGAGAAAAGGAAAGGCTGCTGAGCTGGAGACCTGTTCCAAAAAGTTACTGATAGGCTGAAAGGATCCATTGCTTTCAGGAAAAGTAGTGCTCTCCCAGAAAACAGCAAGGGTCTACAAATGTGTGTTATCATTATTGCCAACTTTAGCAGTGCTCCGTTGGTGGAGAACTGGAACAGGTTGCTGATGGTGATGGCTGAGGCCCCATCCCTGAAAACATTCAAGGTGGGGCTTGACAAGGTTCTGAGCAACCTGATCTAATTGAAGATGTCCCCACTCTCAGCAGGGGGATTGGACTAGAGGACCTCTAAACTGGCAAGGGAAGTAAAGAAGGCTAAGAAGGGCTTCTTCAAATATATCAGTGCTAAGAGGAAGAATAATAGGGAAAGTGTGGGCCCACTGCTGAATGAGGTGGCAGCCCTGAAAACTGGGGATGCAGAGAAGGCTGAGCTGCTGAACTATTCCTATCTCTTGTGCCCATCTCAGCCCCTAAGTTCCTGGAGTTGTTCCTTAGTACAAGCAAAAAGTATACGTGTGTCCACTGTCTCCATTACTGCTAGACTCTTACAAAGCAACAGTGTACAACTTCAACTTGCTCAAAACCTCACCTTTGGTGGTGGTAGCTGCAGTCTGCAGCACAAGTGCACCATAAAAGCCTGCAGTTATTATATTGGCTACAATAATTTCTCTTATAATCTTCCCACATGTGTATTGCATTCATCTATTGCCTCTGCCTGCAGACTAAGAAGTCAGTACAGCAGGAACAACCTTTATTGTTCCTTATTGTCCTGCAGTTAGCATGAGGGTTGTATTGAGATGAAATCCTTGACTGTAGCTACAAGAAAATTCCTTAAAACACAGGTTTAGCTCTAGACAGAAGCTCAGTTAGCCTAGGGACCCTCAGAAAAGATAAACAAGCTGTAATCAAACCTATGTCACCCATGACAAAGCCTTAAAAGCAGGTTAGCAGTGTGTGCACTGGCAACCTCTCCCAGCAGCAATTTTTTCTGGTCCCATTGACTGTGGTCATCTCCTGTACCAGAAGCATCAAGTTTAGATGATGAGGAGTCTTTCCTGGTTCCTCACCACACTGGTCTTTCTCCATACCTCACTTTATTTTCCCTGGCAGAAGCTGCCTTGCCCTTGGCAAACAGAAACAGTGTTCTTGCTGTGCTGCCTGCAGAGCCTTGAACATATAGAGATATCTAAGAATAAATTACCAACTTCGAGGCTGCTCAGTTCCTGTTCAATCACTGAACATCACTGTATTTTAGTTCATCTTAGGCAGGAGATGAGTATTCAGCAAAGGTTGTGGCTAAATACCAGTCTTTCTCAATTTCCTCCAAAGCACACACAGAATTAAACTGCAGACATATATAATGCTGTATTTGTTAGAAGCAGAAAAATAGAAGGGTATCTGTACAAGTGTGTCTAATACTTTGGTCAAGCTGTATTCATTCTATACACAATTATTTTTCTATGCATGAATCAAAACATAGGGATTTTTCCTTGCTATCAATGAGGACAATGCCATATTTATGCAGGTGCAAAGTGCTCAGTGTGTGTGTACCCTGTCCTAGGTGAATGCAAACTCTTACTTGGAAGCCATTTGAAAAATACCCCTGATATGTTTTGATTTTTTTGCCAGCAAGGATTGGTCATGAGGTTAACATATGGGACTGATTTAAGGCATTATTCAAATGAGCACCCTCTGCCACTGCTTTCTTGCTTCCCCCCAAACAAATAGCAAAATATTTCAACCACCATAACATCACTCATTTTGGAAGAACATACACCCAAATTCAGTTTGTGAGTTATTCCTTTATGATTTATCCACACTAGCTGCCTCTCCATGTCCTGAAATCTTCTCCATGTTGTTACATAAAAAGTATGAAAATATACATAACACACAAGAATACGTGTATGCATTTATCTGCTAGTATTTATATGCTTGTGCTGATGGTGGAAAGTGTAGTATTATGGATGATCTCACGTTGCAAAATTCACTTCTGCATATATGTTTTGTTAATGCTCTGGAGTGTTCAGATCAGTCTTTTGGCAAGGTCAGTGGCTGGGATTAAGATGATCTAAATTGTTAAAATGGATGTGATTTTAAAATACCTCCTCCCTTCTAGGAGTTTGTAAAATATTCCCCAAATGCTGGAGTAAAGGCAGAAGCAGGAATGTAAATTTTCAGTGAATATATAACCTGTTGTTCACTAGAGCCACAGTAAGGTCCTCCTCCTGAATACCAAACCCTTCAGCAGAAATATCATCTGGAAGGAATCTGCCCTTTCTGGGGATCTCATGCTGCTTTGTGCTTACAGCAGAGGAAAAAATCATTGAACAAATTGCAGGTTGTAGCAAAATACATGGAAGAGTGTAATAAAGATTTAATTCAGGTACTTCCCCCAAAAAGCTAATAGTTATATAATGACAACATCTTTCTTGAAAAGTGATGATGAGTAGCAATGAGAAATTGAAGAAAAATCTGCTACTGTCCACCATGGGGTGAAACTTGGCTGAACTTTAGAAGAAAAATAAGGCAAGTGGACTGGTTAGGGTCACAGTGGAAAGGGCAGCTATCTTTGTGTTGGGGTATCTTCATGTGTATGCAGAAACATACACAAATATATATAGAAACTTGCACACTGTGGATATTATATGCATACTGTGAACAACAAAAGCCTACTAGGGAACAATAATCTAGATAAATAATCTAGCTGCCATACCTTGCTTTCAGATATCTCAGGTTAGAAGAGATTAATCCCACCCACCCAAAATGACATTTTTTTTTAAATCAATACTCTTCCCCAATCTCTTGTACTAGTGTTTACAATTTCTAAGCTGTGTTCTTCTACAGGTGATAATTTTATATATTTTCTATGTTTTTGAGTATAAGAAGATTCTTTAAATTATAGTGTTTAGAAATATATTTGCAGAGAGGAGCTGTATGGTTAGACAAAGAGTACCAGAACTTACAAGAACTAGAATTCACTGTGTTGACAAGGAAGGCAGCAAACTGGGAGGCTCACTGGCTAGTGAGGTGGGCTTTAGATATTAGCTGCCTGCTGTGTTAAACCACGACACTAATTTCACCAGTCCCTAACCTTGCAAAAAGGGCAATGAGAATCCACTATTTTATTTTTTGATGCCAAACACTTTGTTTTGGGTGTCACTATAGGTCTGGCACAGCCAATGATACTGCTTCCCAGAACAGCCTCAGCTTTTTTTTGGGATTTTGGAGGCAGGTACCAGGGAAAATATTCACATGAGGACATATCCGAGACCTCTTGGACATAATCTGTTTTCTATGTTATTTTCATCTCCTTCAGTCCCTTTTCAGCTCCCAAGCACATAGAGTATCTCTGAGAGTTGCCTGGAGTGAATTGCCATATCCAGCTCACAGACCATCTGTCAAGCCACGTACTTAAAAGTAGATTGTTTCCACAGCTTTACAGATGCTTAAAAAAAATCTTCAAATTTCAGAGGAAAGTGAGATGCTACATGTTTGGTTGCTCAGTTTCCCTCCCAAAAAATAATAATGTGCACAGGAAAAAGCCAACACATTGCTTAGTTTACTAACTTCCAGCATGGGATGGGGCAGTAATAGGCATGCTATATTCTCCCCACCAATGAATGAACACACTGGGGGCAGGAAACTCAGCACTGATTGATGTGAAAAATTGTAGCATATAAAATAACTTATTAAAAACTCTATTTTCTTAAATCAACACTCTCCCAAACGTGCAAGAGGGATGGCTTCCTGGGTGACTTGGTCTAGGTGTTCCTGGTCTGACAGAGGGGTTGGTCTAGATGATCTTCTAGATCCCTTCCAACCCCTAACATTCTGTAGTTCTGTGAGATAGTATCAAAGAAGCCCTTGCTCACATAGAGATGTGTCAAGACTTCTTGGATATCATCTATTTCCAGTAGTGCCCTGCCAGGTGGTTTCTCCCAGGAGTTTTAATTTTCTGCTTGCAGAGGTACTTGAAGAGGGAAGTTTTCTTTGAGCTAAAACAACGGTCTCAATTAAACCTGATTTGGAAAACGGCAAAATAATTTAATGAAAGAAAAAAGTTGGTGGGCATCTAGATTATGGATTTCTTCCACAGTACTCAGGATTTGTTCAGGAATAGGTTACTAAAGTTCAACTGATCTTTCCTCAACAGCTTTCTCTGTTTCTACCATAATTAACTAGAATGTCAGGAGTTTAGGAAAACAGCTTAAATGTCCAGATACTTCTTTTTGCAAGAATACCTTGTGCAGACCAAATCTGTCCAATAACTGAGACTTCCATTGAGATTAAAAAACAAATAAGGCACTCCTACTGAACAATGGTATCAAAAAGGTGGGAAGGAAAGGCTTGTATTTGGCTATGGCTAACCTATGGGACCTAGAAGTGCATCCCAGATTAATATTTGGAGTGTCTCCATGGGATCATAGACATGTCTGTCCTCTCCTTCCAAACTGTCAATCAGATTGCTGCAAATATCCACTCTCTAGATGCATCCACTGAGTACTTGTCAGGGAACTGAAGGATGGCAATTATGTGAGGTGTGGGGAGCACACCAGTCACAGCTCTAATTCATCTTATTTACACTAGTATTTTATTAAGAGTAGTTCATTTGGCACTTGAAGAGTAGATCTTAAGTAAAATGTGCAACTGTGAGCAGAATTTAGGATCAGGATTTAATATGCAGAAACAGCAACTCTGTAACTTGGTATATTTAAGGATGTAATTCTCTGAGACCACATTCATTCCTGTATAAATCTATTCAGATCAATAGGATTACACTAGGGATTAATTCACTCCTTAAATTTAACCACACTGAAAATAATTATAATGTCCTATGGCTATAATATTTTCATTTTCCAGGGTGGAGAAATTTGCCAATATGTAATATGGGCTCATGTACCTGATTACACATTACCTCTGAACCTGTGAGAGCCTGAAAGAATGTTAAAGCTCAAGAGGTCATGCTGTTTAGGTTGGAAAATGGCCAGCTGCATCATTGGCTGAACATCTAGGCTGCCTTTGAAATGGATGCACAAAAATGATGTTGAAATGGTACGACATATGTTGATTACTAACTCTCAAAACTTCTTTGTTGTTGTTTCAGCAAAATTCTTTGCATGAAGAAAAGGGGCCCACTCCCAAGAGGGCCAGAGCAGCTGCAATTCCTGCTGACCTCACTAGGAGTTGGAAGTGTAGCACTGGAAGCTAAAGGATTTGTTCTGCTAACATTGGCCTGGTACACGCTTGGAGAAGTTTCTTTAGAACCAGTAGAGTAATAGACATATAAAACTCACACAAAGCATGGTCCTAACTGAGGACTTTAAGATTACAGGCAATATTCAATTTTTTTCTGAGTTCATGGTCTCTATACTATCTAGCATGATTGGTAATTCTCTGAAAAAGTAGAAAATACTGAACTCCTGTGGAAAGGATAAACTTATATCCCTTCATTTCCATCAGTCAGAACATCACAATTGTTTTTGTTGAAACACAACAGAGTGCACAAATATTTTAAAGAAGTGTGAAACATTTCCAATCCATTAAATTATCTTATAATATTTTAGCTTGTTTCTTTTTCACAATATTTCTTATAATATGTTAGTTTGATTTTCAACAGCAACTAGAAATTCATAATTTCTTACTTCAAAATACACTTTGAAACTGAAGTTTTTCAGGCAGAACTTTTTTTCCTCCAGATTTTGATATCCTACTCTCCCTCAATGCTATCTTTAAAAAATTTGGGGCACTGAAGCCAGTTTGTTCCAATTATTTGAGAGGAATAAAAGATGGTATAAAGAAAAGGAATAAAAGGAAAATATTAAAATGAATTTTCTTTCCTTTTTAAAAAAAAAACTTTTTTATTTTCAATTTTGCAGCTTTAAAATCAGTTTGCAAGGTCAGTGAGACTATGCAGAGAATAATCAGTATTGATAAGCAGGGATTCTGTTGAAACAGATTATTTTAACCTGGGTTTCAAATAACTATGGGTAGGATTAATGCTTATTATGCAGTGCTAAATATCTTGTCTCCTGAATTTTTATACTGGCTCTTGTGATCTGTTAAAACATATTTTCTGTCTTTCTTACATACAGTTTATATGCTGAGTCTTTACCTCACAGATTTGCTCTCCAGCCAGGTATCATCACCAGTTTAAGAAAGGCTTTATTTTGTGGTACAAGTAAGTCTTGGAGCACGTACATCTAAATGTCATCACATTGCAGCATTTTAGCACAAGGTGATGATATTCTATTTTGACACAGTGTCATCACGCTGCATCCCAGTAGGAAGATGTTTTGACACAAAGTGCTGACAAAACATCAAAATGTTAACAATTGCTCTTTAATATTAATGTGTTCCATGATGCCTGGAGCATACTAACTGATAATAGCAAGAGAGAAGACCCGTAAAGATTGCTGTTAAATACAGCTATTTAATTTATTGTACAAAAATATTCCTACTGAATATTCCTACCCAAATGAAGGTGAACACATATTCTCCATAAGGACTACCAATCAGCAGGCTACCAACCCAGAATCTTAATCTACAGAAAAGGGGAAAAACCCCAAAACCCCAACAAAGCCACAAGCCTTCTTTCTAGCTTGTTTTTTTTTCATTTCTTATGATGCAAAAAGAAAAATAAACAACTAGTTTATATTAATAAATCTAGTCAGAACTAGATGCCTACATACAAAAGAATGGACCTGTATAAGAAGAGCATTGTTTCTTCTAAGAAACTACTCAATATTTTTGGTGTTAGGCACAGTGTGAAAAGACTTCAAGCTGAACAGGGTCATCAAGGATCCAGTCTGCTTGGGGTCTGAGTTAACTGGTCTGCTGAGAAACCCACAGCTCAATATCCTGGATATTCAACCAGCCAAGTAAGCAAAAAAACTGTAAGTGGTTTGCACCCTAGAGCTGGAATTATCTCACCCAGGGAAGAAGCCCTCATGCAAGTTTCTCAATATGTTTCACAGAGGGGATGAAGGCAGCACTTTTACTGAACTCTGTTCTTTTGGAACTCAAACCTGGGTTTAACCTGGATAACAACCTTGTGCAATGCACCAGTCAGCAGCTGGGGCAGGGAAGCTGCAGATTGAGTCTGTCTACCAGCCAGGCTGAGAGGAGCAGCAGCATGAAGACAGGATTTGTACAGTCAGCTGCTCTTTCCACTCTCCAGCCTGTTCCCACACAGCACTGGCACAGAAAGCTGCACAACAGCCATGTTATTCATAACATTTCCTAATGCTAATTTTATTTTCATCACTCAGGTAAAGTGCACTTTTTTTCTTTTTTTTTTTTTTTTGTCATTACAAACTATTTAAAGACCATGATAATAAACCAGTAAAATAATTATTTTTACCATATAGAATGATTAGTACATGGCATGACATTTATCTCGCATTTTAAAGATGAACCACTATGGAACTATTGAAAGTTTTGATAATTTGAGCTCTGTAGGATTTTTTTCCAGTCTTGAGCTACTCTTCTCTTTATGACTTTATATTTGAGATTACCAAAAGAAGGTGACATATTGAAAAATGACAACTCAGGAAAAATTTTCAAACCACAGGTACGTGTAAATACTACATAGATTAATATAAACATTATAACCTGTCATCTGCAAGTACATTAACATGCATTAGAATTCATTTTGCTTTGTGAATAGAGTTATTGATTTCTTCAGGTCTATTAAATGATTAAAAGCTACTTACCTGCATAAATACATGTGCAAAATTGATCCGTAATAAAACCTGTGTCTGGACACGTTGCTTTTCCTCCCAATTTTTCACTAGCTGCAACAGTATAAGCTTGCTATTGTTATAGCATTGAAACACTTTCACTAATATTCATTAAACTTAAATTTAATCTCTTTCTTTAGAAGGTGAGAGCCAAGGAGAGGCTCTGATATGCTCATGGCCTGAAACACACAGTATTTTATTCTAAAGGATTATCATTAATATAAAGATTTGGTCCTGAGCCCATTTCTCCAAGGATTAGTTTCTCCAAAATTTCTGGCACATGTTTAAGTTACATTTGAATAAAATGAGTAACTGTTCAGGAAGAATGGCCATAACCAGCAGCCTGTGCTGAATGTCCTGCACCATTATAGGCTGAATCCTGTAATAAGTTCAGCACCTTCATTTCTTATTGACCTCACTAGGAGCCAGGGTGTTTAGAACAAAAACTGACTGGACGATGACAATTACATTTTCTGCAACTTTCAAGGTTTAACATTTGTTTTGGTTTCATGTTGAAATGTCTATTATTGTACTGAAACCTGAACTGTTCTGCTACAATTGAGAGCAACTTTTCTTGGTTTACTTCCACATCACCTTGAATCTGGTAAAACACTGAAATTAGCTTTCCATAATGAATGCAAGAGAATGCAAGAAGTCCCTCTTTTCCTTTCCTGAAAATAAAACCCCAACACCCAGCTCAAAACTTCAAAAGATAAAAATGAACCTGAGAGTTTTTGTCCATTAACCTGTAGATGCAGAACTGGACACTTCCTTGGCTCCACGTCCCTGGATGTTGCACACTCTGTGTCACTGGTGTCCAACACAAGGCCCTTGGGCAGTGCCACTTACACCCTCACAGACAAGGCATGTGACTGGTGCATATGTGTATCAGCCTTGGGTTTCCACTCCAGTCACTGTAAATAGGAATATGCACTGCCACCTTACCCATGCAGGCACTCCAGTTTGTGCAACTGATAGAGCATACATACATACACAATACAATTTCAGGTTGATTCTAGAGGAAACCTGTAGTTAACAGCTGATTGTGTTTTTATAAAAATGTATGTAAATGGTAACCACATGCTTTAGGACTGGATTCCTTAGCAGATTTTTATAATTACAGTGCATCATTAATTTACAGAGCTGTGTTATATGGAGGCTCACTCTCTTTCTCTGCTCCTTCATGCTTCCTGATGCAGCCAAACATCAAGGCCTGCCTGTGCATGCCATACAGTTATCTGCATATGCCCAGCAAGCCTGACACACAGATCACACATGTGCTGGCCATCTGTACTTGTGCATGTGCAGGAGGTTCAGCAAGCCACTGCGTTTCTGCCTGTGTTTTCCTGGACAAAGGAATGGGAGCTCTATCCACACGCACTCACACCGTACTGCGGGTGTGTGACCACACATTTGGCCAGCACGCTGGCGGCTGAGTTCAGCCCCCAGAGCATGGCTGACTTCAGCTGCAGATCTGCCTACTCACTGTGGGGTTTTCTCCTTTCATTTCTAGTCATTCTGTCAGTGCCTGCATTGATCTCCATTTGACTTACCTTTCAGAGCCCAGACAGACTGGGGAAGTGATTGCCCTCTCCAACTGCAACCATGTGAAAGGTCTCTGAGCAAATCCTCTCACTTACTCAATTATCCCTTCACTGAAGTGATTTGCACCGCCCTGGGCGGGGAGACCCTAACTCCCAGTGCACCACGCTCATTTATCAGGTGAAATGAGGCAAAGCAAGCAAGGTCAGTGAGTGTCCATGCTGCTTACAAGCTGCAGAGCCCTCAAGCCTGTCATTGCCCAGATATCTTAAAAGCTCATTCCCTTCCCAGCATATGATCCTCTTTATCAGCAGCTGCTCTCCACTCACTGACAAGATGAAGCTTGTTAGCCTTTGTCGCCACATCCAACAGAGTAGTGGGCACTACAGACAAAAGTTGCAGTGGAGAAGGTAGCACTCATGTTAGAGAAACAGTCTTTCTTCAGTCTTGGAGCATCATCTGAGAATCTCCTTATCCCACTGATATGGTGTGTTGGAAATCTGTATTGGCAAGAAGACAAGTTGGGAACAAGCAGATGGAAAAGGATTACTTAAATTTTGTTTGGCTTTTTGGTCCTTGGACAACTAATAGCAATAAAACTACATTACTCAGCAAGTTACGATGAATCATTTTAGCCTGATTTTTTGTGGAAGGGAACTTTGTATGTCCATGCTATCATTTTTTTTTTTTCTCTTGTTCCTTATAATTCCTTTTTCTACCAAGATTCAGAGAAAACTGGGGATCTTTAAGAGAAAGATTTAATTCCTGGAAGTTTTGTGATGATAGGTATCTCTACAAAGAAAAATAAACCTGTAATTATCCCAACTAAATCTGACCCATATCTCTAGGACAGCAAATTCACTACTTTTAATGTCATACCAATGACTTGTCAGTTTTAATAAACAAACTTGATCTAGCTTAATTTTGACAGGCAACATTTGTGTAGCCTCTGTAAGTTAACAAGCCCAAGGACTCAATAGGAAAACTGTTGAAGAATATTTTACTATCTGAATATGTGTTTTCAAAGCCTAAACCCTATCTTTGAGCATTACTCTAATTCTAAATAAATTTAGGATTAATGTGATTTGCTCAGACATTTTCTTGCATACAGGAGATACAAATGTAATGTATTTCAAGTCAACAGGAAGTCTGGTTGAAGTGGTTCCTTCTGCTGAGGAGACCAAGTCATCTTTGAGAACTGACATTTAAAACTATAAGACAGAGATACAGCACAGTTTTCAAAGACTGAGAAATGCAGGGCTTGTACAGGCTGTGAGGACTCTTCTATCAGCTCAGTGCTCACTTATGGTCAAAGGCATATGAAAGAACAGTGGGAGGCTAATGCTGAGGAGAATACATGTGCCTTCAGCCAGTCTGAAAAACCTAGATGCTACTCCTGGAGGTAATATTGACATTTACGTGACAGACTACTGAAATTTGTCTTTTAATGGTATTTCTCAAATTATCCATCACGTTAATTCTGTCTATATTTGGCACTTGAGGCTGTAATGCAGAGACATTTCATCAGCTTTTGAGATCATAGAAAATCTGATTATAATCATGTAGACCAATTCTGGCTATTCATATTTTCCTGTACTTTAAAGTGACACCAAGTATCTGCTTGTCCTGACATCAAATCTACCAGATTTCTTTTGATTTAAATACAAATGTTATTTTCTTCCTCTTATGCATTCTTATGAACAAGGAGGATACTCTGGCCTTGGTTCTACTGCTCTTATTCACATCTACATCTGCAAGGTAGGCAAGGTCTAAATAATTATTATATGCTTCTTTCACAGAAAATCTTGAGCCAGTGGTGATCATATCATCAGCCAAGAAGACGAGCAAGATATGAGGGATAAGGAAATCCCATCACTACAGTGTGAAGATAGGACATGTGTATTCACAGCAGCTGTTTCACAAGTGATATAGTTTTGTTTTCATTTTAAACATAAACCAGATATTAACAGAAATCTGGGAGGGTTCATCCATATAATAGGGTTTCTTTAATAAGATACTTTGTATTTTACTACGATTCATTTTCTTGTGTCTGAATTAGACTTTTCATTGCAGGACTGGCATAAAAGCAGTAACTAGACTTATGTGGGTTCTTTCATGAAGACCTGGCCAGGTGACTGCCATTGCAGAAAGCACCCCTAAGAGCAGTTTTGAAAAGGCTTTTGGAGCCACCTCCCCACTGCTCCTCATGGAACAGTGAAAACATTGCTAATTATCCTCCATTTCTCCAATTTCTTGTGTGCATGAAGTGTGTGGAGCTCACAGTTTAAAGCTCATGGGTTGTTTGTGTAGCATTCCTGGAACCAGGTTTTAAGTCTGTATGACCATCTGTGTTACAGATTTGCAAACAAAAGGTTTTACCTCTGCTGATCGTCCCCAGGGCCATGGTGAGTTTTGCTGCAGCTGTGGAGAGGTACACGTCTCCTCAGGAGTTTACAAATCTCTCCACTAGCTGATGAGAAAAGAAGCAGTATCACAAGGCTTGAAGTTTTCAATCTGAATGCATCTCCTTGTCACAGGTGGTATCAGATGGGAAAAAATTAAATGTGAGCTATAGGATGGTTCACTTCAGGACAGCATCTTAAGGATGGTTCACTTCAGGACAGCATCTTAAGGGTGCTGAAATCAATGAGAATCTTACACCTTCCTGGTGAGCTCTTTCAGATCAGCTTTGGTCCTGTTGGAATAGCCATGTGTAGGCACAATGTAAGGAATGGGATAAGAAAGCAGAAGAAATGCATTCAGTGCCTTGCTCTATGATCCTGAGTCCATCAGTTTTCATCTGTGTCCCATGCTTTTTCTCTTTTATTTAATGGTATCTCACAACTGGGATTACTTCCTACCAGGTGTACACTCAGTGTACACACAGTTAGGCCCTGATGTCACAAACTGTCTAATGGCATAGGTAAGATCAGAGCAGAATTTTCAATTTCCATCTGAAACTGCATATTTTGGTGAAATATGTCAAAGGCAAAGGTTGTACACAGTGTCATACTGAAACCAAAGCAAATATTCAAAGGCCAAACAATTTCCTATTCCTTGCTGAAGAGCTGTTGAATTCTCTTCACAGAGAGTTTTTAGAGGTTTCCTTGCAGTTTAGTTTTTTTTCTCATTTACAACAGACTCAATCTTCTCTCTTCATTAAACTACAGGTATGAAGGCTGTTAGTAGGGATGAAACAAGGCTCCAGACTAAAAAGAAAAGTAGTTATCTGCAGTGTTTTCTGAGCTGGAAGGCTCTGAAAAAAAAAACCATGTACTTTTTATGCATGATGTAAATACAAGATCTTGCTTTAAGAAGGGCTAGGGTTTTGATAGAAATCTTAGAGTCCTAGACCAGTTACCCTGTGAAGTGCTAAATATCTTTGATGAATATGGAGAACAATGTGGTACACAGATGACAGAGCAGGCGCTTAGAAAGTACAAAACAAAACAAAAAATCCTAACCCTTGAACAGTGAGATTAAACAGATAGGATGATACTACACAGAACTCTAAAGACACTACATGTGCAGACATGCAGTAAATCACAGCCTTTTATAAAGTCATGCAGGCTGCTATTTCAGTTCTATCATCAGCTCTGGTGAACATGATGGACTACCTGGTGAGTGGGTGCAATGCCATGCTAATAGTTGGGTATGAATGTAAACAGTCAAGAGACTGCACAGGAGATTCAGGATGGGCCCACTCAACTTATAGGTGAAACAGGAACAAGGAAACTTTCATGCTGTTTCTTGGGATTCTATCTCTTGCCATTAGCACATATGATTCTCACACCTCTCTGGAGCTGGATTGCCACTAAAGAGTTATAAAACAGCTCTTGTGCATGCAGAAGGTGGGATCTTTAAAATCCAACTATTGTCAGATCCTTGGAAAAGAAAGCAAAAAGAATGGAGAGACAAAATTGTACATGAAACCTCTTATTTCATCTATGCAAACCCCTTGTGGAGTGATTGAAGGTCTGAGTGTGTCTTCAGTCAATGTAGTGGTGTCTGCACTGAGCAGATATGGAGGATGCTTCTTCCTCTGAGGAGTCATCATGCAGGCAAATCTTGTTGATGCACAGGGGCTTCTGTGGGGTCACAGTGTGACCAAGTGATTTTAAGTGGATAGAGATTATTGTAGTGGCTTTGGCTTCTCAAATTGAAGGCAACTTGTGTGAACAACAATCCATTTAATCATTTGCCACAGAGTATGCATAGCTGTCAGATGACAACAACCTGCCTTTGTCAAGAAAAACTGATTTTTTTTTTCAAATAATTATTTTTATCTTGCTTCACCTTTGAGGAATTAAGTCCCCCTTGATAAAAGTTCTTTTTCTCTCTCAAGGTTCCTCAGATGAAATACACTGCAGTTTTACAGTGGACTTCGTGCTTGTCTATCATTTATATTATTTTTGTTTCAAGGCACCAGGTCAAACTCTGTCCTCACTTACTCTCATGGAACCACAGAAACTTCAGTGTGGCTGCAATCAAGGATGGAATCTGACCCATTGTGTTTGTTTTTAATCAGAATATGCATGACTTAATGCTGCCTTCTCCTTTATTTTAGTCTCCCAGGGCAGTTTGAAGAATCAGATGTTGAATCTGAAGAGTTTTCTCCCCAGTGAAATATTCTAAATATGTCAGGAAAAATGTTTTGTCAATTCCAGCCTGTTGATTCACTCTAGCCAGCTGGGCAGGTTCAACCACTACGTGCTGCCATACAAACTGGGAGGTCAGAGCTGGGTGCATGCAGGCAAGATGATGGGTCCATGTGCTAGAGCAGATTGGATGGATTCCACATATTGTAGTAGATTATGTGTTTGGTTCTCTGAGGGAAGGGTAGGTTGCATGACAGCTGTCACTCAGGACTTCATTTAACTGACTGAAGTAAAATTGGAGTTAAAGCTTATCCTCATGTTTTGACCAGATTCTGCCTTGCCTTTTTTACCAAAGATGTCAGAGTCATGATGCATCTCTGAAGATGGAGGAGTTGGAGAGTCTGCCTTGCCAACATCCAATCTACTAATACTTGCTGAAGTGTTACACACAGACAAAAATAATCCTCCATCAAATGAGCACTTCAAAAATTGCCTTTCATGAAGATCTGATATATTTACTTAGCATTCTTGAAAATAAAATGCATGGTTTACATTGATTGGCTAATCATTAGAATTAAGGATAAATTGGCCTTCTTCTTTCCTTTACAAAACTGATCCAGATCCTGCAAATAATCTGGAAAGTTGTTTTCATTTTGTAGATTATTCATATCACAATACAAAGGGAAGATGGTAATGTTGGCCACCATTGTGGCTGTGTTAAGAACATCCACTTTATTTGGCATGATTTGGATAGGCACACATTTTAAGAAGCCACTAGATTCATGTTGAAATAAAACTGTGAAAGAGGGACATCATGCTACCAGTGCCATGGCAGGGCACTGAGGTGTTTAGGAAATCCAAAGGAAAGTGTGTGTCAAATGAACAAAACCATCAATCATCTTCTGAAGGTGCAACTTTTTCCCTTTGAAACCAGACCAGAAGCCCTCTGTGTTACTGAGATTTTTAACACTAGAAGTTGTTCTATGAATATATAAGGTGTGACTGTTTCACTGAGGGTTATATTTTCATAGCAATTTAAGTTCTTAGATCTGCATGTTGCTGTTGCCTTGGATCATAACCCTAAAGACCAAAACAATACTATAGGTGCCTTAGTGCAAAATGAGCAGGAAAACTAACCAAAGGAAAGGAGCAGATACAGAAGGCAATACACAAGGAGACAAACAATACAAAGCAGAACCAGACTTAGACATTAGAGGTCAACACACAAAATATTGTGAGTGGTGAACATGTAAAAAAGAAAATTATTTCAAGGAAAGTAGTCACAAAATGGTTTCTGAGAAGGCTGCAGGGCTCCCTCATATGGGCTCCTCATGCAATATGTACCCCTTGCTCTCCCATATTTGGCCTTGGCACACAATGACACACAGTAAGGAAGCAGTCATGAACCACTGTTTTTGTTGCTGTTGGGATATGTTTATCTATAGAAATTTTAATTCAACTCTTATTTTAATGAAGTCTTATAGAAATTGAGAGAGTTAATTATCACTGAAAATATATGTAGCAAAAAACAGTTCACAACCCTCCAGAAGGATCCTTATTTCTGTAAGCAAAGAATTTATATGGCTCATCCTTAGAGTACATAAGAGGCCTCTTCCAGCTCTTTCATATCTGTATGATTTTTATAAGGCTCTAGATATTTCAGATTTCTCATAATCTAACCTAAGATTGCTATGTTTTAGTCCATATTTTTAATATGAGACTTAATACAATCTCATCCAGGATTTACCTCTCAAAGGCCATGTCATAGCTAGGCATGGACTGTCAGAAGACATCTGAAAGGCAAGTTGCAAGGTCTTGAAATACATCCCAAAGACAGACCCTGACCCTGGTCACTTCTTGTTGGCCTTATTCAGGAAAGCAAATCTTCAGTCCTCATGCCTGAAACAAAACATCCTTGAGGAACTTATGAATAAGTCCATTTGCTTCCTGCCTCAAACACTTCTAAAACATTAACCTGAAGCATAAACGTTTCTGCCTTTCATTTCCTTGGGGATGACAGGAGAGAGAGACTGAGACTGATTGCAAAAGCTGTAGTGCTTGTCTGAAGTTTTTAGCCTGACTCTGGTCAGGCCCCAGGTGACCAGCTAATGAAAATAATTCAAACTTTACCAAAACAAGAGCCATTTATAATGTGGAAACTCTAGACAGACAGCTCCACAAAACCCTGGGAACAAACACGGAGATAAATCTTTGCAAGAAAAAACACTCCTGCCTCTCTACTCACAAGGTCAATTCTAAATAGCATCATGGGGCACAGCCACCACATATGACAAAAAATTATTTAGTATTAGGTGTTTTTTTTTAAAGTAGATCCATACCTGTATTCTTGCTCCTCGGGAGCCATGAGGTATGAGAAAACATTTGTCTTCAGAAATAATAGAAAGGCTTTTGAAACGTACATCTATTAAACAGAGGGACTTTAGGATTATTCTTAAGAAGAGTTTCTGTAACTTCAAGTGAAAGAGAAATAAATGAAACATGGAAAATGGGTATAAAAGCCCTAATGTCAAATAAACAAAACACAGCCATGAAACAAGACAAAGAAAAAAACAAGGAACATTCATGAAGTAGGAAATCAGGTGGGTCTCTCCAGTAACAAATCTGGAAGCTTTCACATGTCAAAAACCTCCCAGGAACAGGAAAAGGAGGATGGTTTGCATTCCATGGCACATCGACTGTGTGAGCTTGGAGCAAGCCAGCACCAACGCAGCACAGCTGGAGGTAACCAGTGACATAAAGCTGCATCATCCAAAGGAAAGTGTGTGTTGGGTTTCTCAGGCTTGGCGGTCAGTAGACTGCTCCTGCATTTCAAAAACTGCAGCTCAGTCCTGCACTGCCCAAAGGATTGTGCATCCCCATCCTCCTGCATCAGAAGAGCCAGGCCATGAGAATGGCTTGGGTTTGGCAGGGACTTCTTGGCCAAAAAAGCCTGCATCTGTAAGGAAAGTGCATATTAACTCTTGTGGGCTCAGCACCATCCCCAGAGCATGCTCAAAGATTAAGCAATGGGGAACTATATGGAATCTTCATGATCTGAGTGGGGCAAAGTGAAGGGAAAAAGACTTTTACTGCTAGTCTTCAAGAACTTAAATCAAAACACATATCCAGGAAGCTTTGGAGGGGCAACTAGCTCAGTCCTTCCTCACCTACACCTGACAGTAACTCCAGATGTCTCCAGGGTATCTCATTACAAGCTTATCAAGTCCTTCTGAGGACTAGATTGTCAGATTTTCAATGATGAGCTGAAGTTATTTGAAAACATTACGCTGACTTCATGTTATTGTCTGAACAACTGTGATACAGAAGGAAATAAAAAGTGAATCTCCTAGGAACTCAGCAATCTGATAACTAGCTCAGCAACTATACAAAGAATTAACATTCCTTTAAAGAGTGTCACCATACCCTTGAGACTCATAAGCCTGGCATCCAAATTACGAGAAGATCACACAATAGCAGGAAAAGGAAAATCTTGTGTCTAATAATCTATTCTATTCATATATTTTTCCTAATAAATCTTTAGAGAAAGAGTAAACATTTGCAGGGATTTTTTTATGGATGAACCAAAGGATAACAATTATTTCTAAATTTTTAGAAAATTAGTCTTTTCACAGACAAGTTGTTGAAAGAAGAGGGCCAGATAGATAGGAACTCCATAAGGTAATCAGTTCATCATGATTGAGTCACTCAGTTGCAGTCTGAATTGAAAATTAAGGTGCTGAAAGATGTATTCAAATAACATTTAGTGTTTGGCTTTAGTTCAGATGCACGAGCATGCTGCAGTTGAGTCAAGCTGAATGTTTTCCCTCTTTCTACGTTTTAAAGAATGAGCACTTGGAATTTTGTATAGGTCAAACTAAGTGGAATCATAGGTTAAGTTCTGGCATTGAATCTAAATGACCTAATGTTTGTGCTTTATTTACAAGTTTTGAACATTACTTGAAAAATCATCTACATCCAAAGAAAGAGTGATCTCTGCCCAGACCCCCTCCAAGAGAAATTCCTGAGTCAGAGAAATGCCATTTCAAAGCAACAAGAACATTACGCACTCTCTGCTCTTGGAAAGGATGCTGACTTTTGAAGAAGTTTGGGCTGAAATGCTGCATGTCATGAAATATTTTTATTTTAAAAATTAGTTACTGTAAGAGCAGTTAGAGCTGCATATGCAGACAGACTGGGAAACTGAGTCCTTGCTGTTCCTTGTAAAATATATCTTCTAAGATTATTCTTTAATTGTTGTAACAAAGGCTCATGATTCTTATTAACACTGCATGAGCTTTCACCTCCTAGGAAAGCAAATGCTCTTGATCACATAGGTTGTGTGTCCAGCTATTCCTCCTTAGTGTGCTAGGATAGTCTCCAGCATTGTTTTCCACATCATAATCACTTGGGAGATCTCCAATAGTGATATTTTTTAGACCCTGATGATCCAATGCCATCAGCTAGGCATTTATATACAGTGTTTTTTGCTTTTGGAATTTAGTTCAGGCTTTAACTGAATAAGACTAATTAACAACACTTCAAGAGACATTAAAACAGAAAACATAAACTGAACCAAGAGAGATCTAGTGAGTAAAACTAGATGTAGCGGGTGTGCCCAAAAACTTTCTTCTGACTTTACAGATAGCAAAGAATTTCAAGATATCCCTTATTCTTACAAGGAGCCATTCTGCTACTTGCTGATATTCCTTCCCAGCACTGAGAGAAGTAGTCTATGAGACCTCCTGCTTGAGCAAACAAAAGACTTCCACTAGCTGAGCCATGCTACAAAATCTGGTGTTAACATGTTTAATCCCTTAGTTGCTTTTCAGCTGGAATAGGGAATCTGCCCTAATCAGTGCTGTCAGCAGATGCATCTCACATGTACTGCAGAGCAATGGGCTGAATCCTGTTTGTGCCACTTGGAAAAATCAAACTGGGGCTCTGATATGGGCAAGGGCCATATGGGCACACGTATTCTGTATGTACCTCTTTCTGTCCCACTTCACCTTTCTGGAGGTCTGGGCAAATAATTTTGGTTGTTCAGTGGCAGTTGCAGGGGAAGGGAAAAATATCTCTGGTCAAACCAAAAGCAAAATTTTTTCATGTGTCCAGTAAAACATTTAATTTCTAAAGAAGCTGATGATATTTTAATTAGATTTCATGTGCTCTTAAGGAAAAGGAGAGGGAATCTGGAAACAAGGTGTTAGAATGTCTAAGCAATGCTCATTAAAAGAAAAGTGGGTTGCCATAATATTCTAAGGCTCCTTGATTAGAGCACTCATCCATGATACTGGAAACCTCCCACCCCCTGTGTTCCTCCCACCTCCTGCCCAGAAGAAGGGATGTAACACTCTGGCACAGGCTTGAAAGTCTGTAAGGCCTCTGTGACTTTGTAGCTATGGTCAAGGAACATTTCTCCTCCTTTTGGATGCTGTTTAAATATGTGAAAGCTAAAGCCATTCTATCTCAAAACGAGCACTACAGGTTTACAGGCAGGTAGGCTCACTGTGTTTCGAGTTAATCCATTTTCTAACTTTTTGTTTTCCAGAACATCCTTAGGCAGGCAGGTTACCATATTAAAGATCCTTCTTTTTCTCTCTTTTTAATCAACTAGTATAGAAACCTATTGCTCTTTCATCTTTCTAACAACTTAAAAAAAACCCAAAACAACTGTTTCTCTAGCAGGATTGATTCCTCTGAAAATTTTCAAATAATAACTTAAATAAATTTGTTTGGATAAAATGACATGCTGTTGATTTCTATAAAATCCCACCAATTATAGATTATGAACAGCCTTGTTAAGCTTGTAAACCTGATAAGTTTTACTTCATTTTTATCAGCTTAGTTATCTTTCTTCCAGCCCCACTCACTTGTTCTTTCACAACTTTTCATTGAAACAAATTAATTTCTTCCATTTACTACAGTGGTGAAGGAGGAAGGAGCTAATGTACAAAACTGTGGATCCTATTGAGTATGTCTCAGTGCCAAATGAATTCCCAAGGTAGTTTGAACTATGAAGGAGTCTTGAATCTCTGGAGAAGGCTGACAAAGTTATGATGGCTGCAGCCACTGTAAAAGTTGTCTTGAGCAGACAAGGCATGGAGAGGAAAAGGCAACTCAGAGATTGCCCCTTGGCAAATTCCTTGTGTCTATAAAGGATGGAGTGGCTTTTTTACACATACAAGAGAGCATAAAGGAACTGTAACAATGCACAGGAAAGAAGGGAGGTCATAAAAATATAGGTAGGGATGTCAGAGATTGGAAGAGAAGTACATTGGTTTTGCACACAAGGTGCAAGATGAGTTGAAATGAGTGAAATAGTTGAGATGTGATAGAACTCATACTAGGGCTCAGGTTTTTAGAAGAGCATCTATATGCTCTCACATCTAATACTCAGTTACATGCAAGGTGGTACTTTCTGTACAATGCAATTGCACCTACAGTCCTGGAGAAGTGTGGTTCAGGTCAAAAATGACACTGAGAACATTTTAAAATAGGTCTAAATATTTCTAAATAGGTTTTACACGTTATTGATGATAGTTTCTTGATTGTTTTTGTAAGAGTTTTTATGATGTTGACAGTGGCTCTTGAAGTGTTTTCTTATCTGCTTTGAGTACATTTGATGGGAAAACATTCAAGCACACAGAGACCTCATTTAAATGTAACTCACTCCCTTGAGAGAGGAAGATGTGGCCTGCTTTGAGTGACTGGCAGAGAAATCTGTAAGACCAACATTCAATGCATTTATTTTTTTAGTGAAAATAATGCCCCTAAAGGCTGTCTATGGAGAAATTCCCACATCTCTTATTAAAATTTTCCCACCTACTGCTTTTCAACAGAAAGAATTCCAGAAAGGACTTTCAGACCAAAGAGTTTAGTCATGTTATTTCTACCATCCCAGCTAAAAATGCCTTCTTGCACTATTGCAGCTAGAAATATTGCCACATTATTTCTTGTTGAGCTTCTTCCAATAGAAATACCACAAAAATGCCTTTTCTTTGGGGTATTTAGACTATGAAATTCTTACAAATTGTATATATCAACATAGTTCAAATTGGCACCAAGTATTTTTCTTTTCTAACATTAACAGTGTTTTGTGGCATGCCTTTCCTCTCCATTTTGAGAACGCATCATTAGATTAGAATTCCTGCTGGGAAGAAATTGTTACCAAAATTCTTACTTGGTTAAAGATGAAGAAAATATACATTATCAACAAATGTATAAAACCTTACATTTACTTTGAAAGTAAGTCAAAATCTTAACTTTCCCAGAGAATGAGATTGGCTGGTGTATTTAAGCAGGATAGTCAGTCAAATGGATATATTTCTGGATCATTTATTTGTGCCTATAGTTACAAGTTCTTGCAAGTTCTGTTACCGCAGTGGGCACTGGTAGAAAAATTTTTAGTAGCTTCATTTATCTTCTAATTAAGAAGCATTTGGTTATGTGAATGAACAGATGTGTCCTTCATGTCTCCTTTTCAGTTTATGCTTTGAAAAATCCAAGGTCTGTCTTGAAAAGACAAAGCAAGGAATGAAAACCTCTAAAATTCTGCTTCTTTGGTGGCACAGTTGTTGCATGAAAAGGGAGGTTTCCTCTCTGTATCCATTATCACTTTCATCACTTTCAGGTGATTTGCAAAACCATTACCTGTGAGGCTTCACAGTTTGGAGGGGAGATAGGTATGGTGAGAAAGTTTAGAAACAAATATATGGAGAGTTACCCTGTGAGAATTCAAGACCACAGCAAATTCCTTGGGCAAGATGCATATCAGTGTTTTGTCCCATTGTGTGTATTGTCAATGCACTCTTAGGTAATCACTAGGAGGTCAGGGTGGCCAAATGATGGTTGGAGGAGCAATCCTGATAGATTTTGATGAAGATGGATGCTGGATTTCTCCATTTTGGGAAAGTTTTAGTTCGGTTGGGAAGTAACTGCCTTATGTTGCTTGACAGAAGGGATCAAACTGGGCCACCTTCTCAAACTGGGTCCCCACCTTACCAGTGTTGTGTTCAAATCTAAATCTTGAATTAATATTAGGCAGCAAAGGTAATAACTAGCCTTGCTTTGAATTCAAGGGTTGAAAGAACTGACCCATGAAGAAAAGATGAAGAAAAAATTATGTAGTTTATTGAATACACTTCCTTTTTGTATCATACACTACAAAAACTCATCACTAGGACCATCTTTATTTTCTTTTAAGTTCCCCTGAGTTGCTCATGCAAATACCACTGTTCTGCAGAATCTCAGGGCAGCAGCCTGGGAAGGCTGAGGCTGAAGAGGAACTGTCAGACTTGATAACTGCACCACAGTTTTCCAGAAAATGATGTTTGAATAGACTTCAGAAGAGCAGGGATGACTGCTACCAAACAGTCTCATCATTTGAAGACAGTTCCCAGGCTGAGCACAAGAATGGGCTCCAGGTTTGTACCGAGAAATGACATCACACAAAATCTATCTCCCCTCTGACTCATTTTATAGTCGTATGACACTGCTGAGCAGCCAGCATATCATCATAGACATAGAGGACATGGGAAATGGGCCCACAGAGTAACAACAGAAGCAAGCAAAATCTAGGTAGGTAGGTTCCCTTTGCTCCAGCCCAATTCATTTATTTATTTTCCAAAACTATTTGGCACTCTTTTGAGCTGTTGAGTAACTGGGTTAGAATTTTTTGTTTGTTTGCTTTGAACAAAATGGGATTGTTATTGTGCAATAGCATTGTTCTGGGATGCAGACGGCTTTTCCAGGCTGCCTGCAGCTTTGCATTTATAAAATATCTGTGTTTTTAAAACAAAGGTCAGTGATCACGTTATCAGGTCATTACTGTATCTGTGTCTCTGTTGGATCAGAGCCTGACAATAATTGGGCCACCAAGTCCTTCACTCTCCCACAAGCAGCTTTGGTGCGGCCATCTGCAGGACTGCAGGGTAACTGCAGGTGAGCCTGCATCCTACCCCCCTGTCCCCACCACCCTGTAGATCAAGGTTTTCTTTCCCAGGTGTTCCCTGTTCAGACAGGCAGCAGAGCTTGATTTAGTGCCACTAGTAATCAGCACCTTGAGATTAATTAAAAGCAGGACTGTAAATCTCAACATGCTCTTTCATCCATGACTTTTTGGTTCTTAACATCAAAATAGATTGACATTCCTCTACCACATGGCAGGGTTGGGTCTTGTTTTACTGAGAAATTGAAGACTGAAGCCACAGCATTCATGCTGTAACGATATCGAGTGTGGGAAGAGACTAAGTGATGTGTTGAATAGACTACTGGCTTTGTTCCTCTGGGATCCAGGTTTCCAGTCAAATCTCAAGTCCTGTGTTAAATGAATAGTCTCTGCTACACTCCTGGGGGAACAGCAGCCTGCATCAGAAAACCACGGTGCCTAATTCAGCAGACTCAGTAGCTGAAAGCCAGGAACCATATTCTCAGAGAAAGTTAAAAGTCTTTCTCTTGGTCACACGATGCCTTCTGCTCCTCCAGGCTCAGGTCAGAAGCTGTCTGATGGGTGTCTTGCCAACGGTGAAGCTAAGGACACTTCTGCCTCAACCACAAAATATGAAGACAGGCCTCTGACTGGTGGTGTTTTGTAGCAATAATGTAATTCTCCAGCTTGAATCTTCTAACAGTCCTCCCAGACAGCACTAATATTACTCACAGATCCAATGAAAAATGCTTTGGTCCAAAAGGTCTTTATACTTATCCTTCTTAAAAGCTGTTGGACAGCCCTGCAGTGGCTTGTACTCTTGAGCTCAGTTAAAAAAAAATTAAAATCCTAAACAGATACAGTTGTAGTGCCCTGTGAACTTCAAACAGGGTTTTTTTTAATTATTAAGAGAAATTATCCCTCAACTGGTAACAGAATTGGGTCATCAATTTGTCTATTAATTTTAATCAAGCCGAATTACAGGAAAAATACTTTGGGGTCACAAGTCTGTCCATGACTCTGACACCAATATGGTCTTTATACTGAGACTACAAGTGGTCAAGGGATGTAGATTAAATGAGAGAGAAGTCTCAATACTGGATGCTGGAGCCAAGCTCCTAGGAAGAGAAACCATCTTCAGTGTAGTGTGCTGGTTGGAGAGTACTTCAGCCCAGAATACCAACCCTTCAAGATACAATCACAATATATTATATGGAAATTATGGAACAGATTAATAAGCATGAGGGGAAATGATAAGCCAAAAGCTCTCATTAGAAGGTGAGATGGATAGTAAAAAGCCTAATTGGGTCATATGATCTGTATCCCATGCTCGCTCACTGATGCAGATGTAGTATTACAAACATGGAACAACTGTCATTGTTTTAAAAATGGCTAAGGAATGATCCACAGTCTCACCTCACTATTTGATTATGAAGTATTTCACAAACACCGAAAGAATTAACATTTATGAAAATCTGAATCTAGCCCTATGTACAAATGCTGACATGTCAGCATATTTTTCTTAACAGTAACCCAGATCCCACAACAAGCTGTGTCTGCTGATCAGTTGGAAGTCAGGCTGTACCACTTGCTCTTCTAGGAAAAGGCTGTAAAAAAAAAAAGGCACACAATTCAAGGGCTGTAGTAGGAATGCTGAGGTTCATGTACATGCTACAAGGCAGTGTTATGCAGGGATCTGGAAACAAGGTGGTCAAAGAATAGCAAGACTGTATTGCCCAGGGTTGGCAACAGTGTTCTCACAGGGGAACACAGCTTCCAGGCCCAAGTCAATACTTCTGAGCTGCCCTATATAGATGTGCCAATGTGTCTGGAGTCTCCTTGCACAGGAATCCTCACCCAGGGCAGGGCTGACTCATACAGACATACTTGAGACATACTCTATTTCTTTGTGGGGAAGATAAATTAAATGAAACAGCTGTGAGTAAGCCTGTGTGACTTGATAAGAGCTGCATGGAGTCAGATGTGTGCAAATCAGTTGTATGAAATTTTGTTGTGTATCAGAAGACTATGGTCTCCTCTTTCCTTGCTATCAATGAGACACCAGTCCATCTTTCAAACAACATCTCTGGCACCATCATATAATTCTCTCCAGCTTCTCCTCTGACATGTCCTCTCTCTGATGGTCTTTCCTTGAAGCTTCACTTCAGTCCTCCAGGTCTCACCACTCAGCAAGATCAGCACCCCAGCCACCTGAAATGATCACGCTCAAAGCTGTAATTCACTGTTATTCTTCATTGTATACATTAGAGAGAACTGTCCCAGTTAACAATGCTTTAGATTAAAACTTATCTGGCCCTCAGCCACTTAAGAGTTGTCAAGCTTTGTACTTACAGTCATAAGTAAGTAATAAGTAAGGACAAGCTGGAGTGTGAACAATTTTTTTTTTTTCTCCAGAACACTCATTTGTTATTAATCTCTCAGCTAAAAGTGTGATGACTGGAATGTTACTTCAGGGAGACTGATAAGAGTTCTGTGTCCTAGGGTAGGGGGGTTAGTATCTTAGAGCTATTTGTTTTAGATAAGCAATTAGACCAATGTTATCAAGATTGTGTGAAAAAGTAAGAAGGCATTTAATTCAGATACTTACTGAGGCACTTCAGTGGATTAGAAGGAACATGAAGGGTAATTTAATTGTAGGCTCCCATGTTTATGTGACTGGGTTTGAAAATGCATGACTTAATTTTCCTTTAAGAAACAAACCTGAAAATTACCTAATGCTAAATATGCAGGAAAGAAGAAAAACTGTTTCAGAAACATGGTGATGTAGCAAAGCAAATATATGTAGTTAGCCACTGCAGAGGAAGGTGCACACCTGCAGCATCCTGGAAATCATATCAGCAGTACCTGAACAAAAGGCCACAGAGTCCTGTGTTTAAGATAATAATTACAGGGAAAACTGGATGGGCAGCACACTGTGGTCCTAATTGCATCTAAATACAAAGCTGAATGTTTTAAAGCCAGTCTTTAAATCAAAGTATATTCCCCTTTCATTACTGGATCTTCAAGGCAGAATGCAAATTCTAAGGCTTTAAAGTCCTTTCCCATACATTAAATCATCAAAGACTTTTCTGCATGTATTTTGAAGTGGCTTATGGCCCATCAGGGTAGACTTGATCATTTTAATCTATTTGTTTAGCGTTCCCATAGCAAAAGAGAATATCTTTGGTAAGAACCAATCTATTTATTGCCTGATAAATCCACACTACCTGTTTGTCTGAGCAGTAGAGAACACAAATGCCCATTATCTCAGGACTGATTCCTTTTAAGACCCAAATCACCACTGACAGGCAGAACCAGATAAAATCTCTGTTCCCGAATTTATCAGCCTAAGGCCAAACTGCCAGAATATCCAGCCCTTGCCCCAAAATAATTCCTTAAATAGCCATATCCTCAAACACCTCTGAACTTCACCTTGCTTTTCCACAGATATTCTAGCATGAAGAAAGAAGCAGGGATTCCACAGCCAGCAGTCTCCTCATGGAGATGGACCACCAAAGATTCTCACGCTGATATCGTGATGGAAGATGTTGTGGCTGCCATGGGACCAACATCTTACCTCAAGCAAAAAGACTCAAGCCACTATCCATCAAATGTGAAAGGACAAAACCAACATCCTTCTGATTCCCACAGACATGCATGCAAGAGGATGAAGCCCTCATATTTTATATCAAAAAAGAAACCTCTCCTATTTCTGTGTACGATGCATTCATCACATATGTATTACTTTGCTGAACTGACCTTAATGTGCCATTTTCTTGGCATTACATGACATTCAGAATATCAGCTGAGATGGTCCTTAACTGAATGGAAAAACTGCTAGAAAAAAAAAAAAAAGAAAAAAAAAGAAGAAAAAAAAAAAGAGCAAACCTTGCAAAGAAAACATAAAACAGCTGCGTAAAAAGAAAGCACAAAATTTTAACAAGTGATATAGATTTTGTATCATTTGCAGTTATGTCGTGCTCAGAAGCTTACACAGTATAGTAGGGAACTGAGTTGTGCCTGGCTTATTGTATAAAACCTTGCAGCTGCATGTTGTTTTCTGCCTGCCTCAACATAAGCAATGGACAGTTATTTTTATCAACAGTAGTCTGGATAGGAAAAGATAAATACATCTGGTTTCTGAAGCAAAACTGGAGTAAATAATGGCAGACATGCCAGCCTAGGGAGAAAATAATTTTTTACAAACTTCCACATTCTTACTATTGGTGATCTAATGTCCACTAGACACCGATTTGGCTGCAATTAGTAAAATGGCATGTATCACATCCAGAATATACTGCAAACCATGACGTTAGGACTCCAATTGCAGCAAGATGACATTGCAAGCACAGGGTTAAACACCTGCTACAAATTATCCTGTCTCCCTAATTATTGAATTAAAATGGAGTAGTGACTGAGAAGTATTCACTGCTAGTGACTAATAGTGGGCAGCATTTTTTTACATTACCTCTGTGTCTAGTCAAAACATCCTTTAGCACCTGAGAGAAAAACATCCTTCTTATAAATAAAGTTCCAGTTAGGGACTGGGAAAAAAAAAACAACAAAAAAACCCCCAAAAACCCCAACAATCAAAATGCCTAGGAAATTGAAGAAAAGTTGAAAACTGAGAGAGGTAAAGGATACTCTTTGGCTTTAACCACTTCATCCAAAGCCAAGGCACAAGTATTGGATCTCATATCTTTTTCCCTTCCATTAATCAGATAAGCCTTAACGTGGGCCTGCCTCATTCTTCTGAATCTTTTGGTGACCAGTATGGCCACAGAGACTGTTTCTATTTAATCCTTCTATTAGGGTTTTTTTTGGTGGTTTTTTGTTTGTTTGGTTGGTTTGTTTTGCTTTTGGTTGGTTGGTTGGTTGACTTGTTGTTGGGGTTTTTGAGTTTTTTTGTTTGTTTTTGTTGTTTTTTGTCTTGACTGTACAATTGAGTTCTGCTGAGTTCTTCAGTCTTCTGACAAAGATAACTCATGATGACTAAGAGCATAGGGATCCAAGATGTATCAAAAGGAAACATGTCAGGATAGATTAATAAATGAATATTTTTCCTTATCTGTTTACTAGCTCTTTGCTTAGGGCCCTACTGCACTCGGTGGCAAAACTAGCACCACTTTTAGTCACTTGAACCCAGACAATCTTTGTGTTCACAGCTGAAGAAAAGAAACTATACCCAGCTGCTCATCAAGGGAATAGTGTGCATGGAAGAGAAGGAAAAGCAAAAGAGAAAGCACCATGTGCCTGTTGGCCTCCCCCTCCTCCCACCTCGCCTCTCATGCATCCCCCAAGGTCAGGCACAATCTGTCCCTTTGTATCCAGGAAAGAAATAGGATGCAAAGTGTTAGGAATTTCCTAAAACTGTCTCGAATCATGTGGTGTTTAAGTAACTGTCATTTTGCTGCCTGGTTCATTGACACTTGGGGCTAAAATGGTGCTTGTGGAGGAGTAATATTTTCAGCTCTGAAGGGGTAAAGAAAACAGTCTTACAAAACCAAAGCCTTTGAACAGTGATATGTTGATATGCTCATTTCATGTAAAGCTTGCATTCTCTTTGCATGAAATCAACAAGATGTTAAAATAAGTATTTCACCAAAGTATAGCATGTAGGAGAAATCTATTTTCATAGAAGGAAAAAAAGTTACAACAGATGGTTGAAGGAAAAATTAGTTTAAAGACATCAGAAACAGCTGAATAAACTTTCAGTAGTCCAAGAGAAAAAGAGTCTTAATCTTCTGGTTTATTCTTATTTTCTTATTTACATTTTTTTAAATGCACTGGAAATGGCATTCAACTTTTCTAGTACCTCATCCTTTTAAATTTATTAAATTTTTTTTATATGGATCTAGTGTTTAAGGTCATGGGGAAGAACACACTTAAAACAGCACAAGATCCAATGGTCCTCTCCATATGTTAATTCTAAAGTCATAAACTAGCAGAGATAGTTATTAGCCTATAACTCATGAACAGAGATGATATTAGACATCAGGCTCATTTATTAAAAAATAGAGAAGAAAATCATAGTCATGACTTTCCTTTGACTGGTTCTGCTAGGTTGTAGCATGCAAATGTCTGGATGTGTGAGAGCTCATTGACAGCTTCATTTAATATGTCTAGTGGAAGAAACTTTGCTCAGGGTGATGAGCTGATGGATAAAACACGTTTCTTTTTTTTCTTTTTTTTTTTTTCTTTTTTTTATTGTGGTGTAACTGTCACCTTTTAGATTTAAATAGTGAAGAAGTGTGCTGGAAACTACCTTTTACATGCTTAATGGTACTTTCTTTGTCTAGGTTTGCCAGAGACATTAGGCAAGGAGCTGATTTCAGATACTATAGATTTTCAATGATACAGATAGGATCAGTATCATTGTATCAGTCTGTATCAGCCCTGATGTGTGGGTTAAGAACTCAACAGTGATATTGGAATAAGATGTAATATAAAAATGTATTAGAAATTAGGCAGACAAAATTTCAATATTTGTGTGGGATACTTTTTTAAACAGCAATTTGCACATGAAGCCATAATACTTACATAATAAAACTTACATAATAAAACACTGTTTTCCCAAGACATACAGTAAGTCATCTAATTCTGGAATGGAAGAACATAATTTTTTGGTAAATAATGTACATATTAAATTTGATTATTATTATTATTTTATTAATAATTTTATTTGTTTATTAAGGTAGATAAGTAATTCCATAATCATTTTATTATTAATCTTGTTCCAGTGGCAGAATGAGATTCACAGTCATATTCTTCCAGAACAGCTTCCAGGACAGGAACCTCAAGAAAGATAAATGTAATGTACTGGTAGAGAAGCACAAGAAAAGTTGAAAGACACCTTTTTTTTTAATTTTTATTTTTTTTTGTACAATTAGGAGCTGTCCTTCAATTTACCATTGTCATTCATTATGTTCAAACTGTCTGAACTAAGTATGTACCTTAAGTGAAACATTCAAACCACTTGAGTATTGCTATTACAAAGTAGCAATGAAACAATTAATAGGCCACATCTATCTATGTCTTTATCATGTTGACATTTTAAAAGACATAGTTTATCAGCTTCTTCTTAGTGACTATCTAAAGAATTCCCAACTTTCAAGTATGCAGAACGGTCAAATATGATATTAGATTATATTCAGTTTTCCTTTTATTTGCTACAGGAAAATTTTCATTGTGGATCTCAAAGGTTTTGATGGTTTTGGAGCAGACAGCTTTGTGAAAAACGGTCCCTTTCCCTTTTATTGCCCACTTGTCATATCAGAAGAGTACTTTCTGCATCTGCTGCTTAATTAAACTTCTTCCTACCAACAGCATAAAACTGGAGCTTAGGCCATCAGCCCCAACTAGGAGACCACTTAGGTGAAGACGGATTCACTGTCCAGTTCAGTTAATGTCCTCTTTGAAGTCATGAGGAGATCATCCACAATTTCAGTTAATGTTGTAATAAACTTCTAACATCTGGTTTAACAAAACTTTAAATGTGTCTCTCTTTGAACTCCAGATCTAGTTGTTCCTCAGACAAGCAGCTGTGCCCCAGGGAGCTCTTACACTGGCACTGCTCACCCTGGAACTGCTCTCTGTAAACATCCCTCTTTGGTGATTGGTCTCAAATCAGCCCCTGAAGGTGGTCAGGGACAACTATCAGGTGTACCACTAACAGGTAACTTCCCCAGTGAACTCTTCCACATGGGTTAAATGCCTTCTTTTTTGAAGCAAATTAATTGTGAGGACAAAGCATGCAAATTAGAAATTCTTGTTTGTTATTCTGTGCCACTACTGTGGAGAATCTTACTGCAGACACAGATACAAATGATCAAGAGAGAGTGATAAAAAGGAGTTTCTGCCTCACATTCACATATGCAGCGAGTTCAAAATTTCCAGAAGGATTCATGAACTGTTATAAATGGATTCTTCATGTCAACACAAGCATTTGAAAATATATTGCTGAACTGGGGTTCATGGGAGATTGGTGAGCAGCAGGGACTGAGTCCTCCATAAATTTTAATGCTGACCATGAAACTCGACTTTGTTTCTGAAGAGTCAGCTATGCTTTGATACTGTGCTGCGAGATCCTGCTACAAAAATTAAGTGGTCAAAGTCAGGAATAGAATTGCCAACACTTGTGATTTTATTAGGAGAGAGATCACTTTTTCTGAAAACCTTAGCTCTTGAAGTCATATGATTACAGGAAACTGTCATGTTTCATTCTTTCAGAAGAAATGGTTTCTACCTTTTGTGGTTGTGAAGAAAAGTTGAAAATATAAATCCAATAGACAGGGCCACCAAGTGACAAAAAGACACCAGGTTCATTGGTATTTTAAGGAACTTGATGGTTTATGAAGGCCTGAAGTTTGGAACACTGAAATAATGTTATTCAAACAAAGAAGGCAGTGAATAATGATGTGAAAGTAAAATCTAGAGTCAGAGTGCTTTCCCTATCGCACTAAAGAGCGGAAATAGCATATATATATATATATATATATATATATAGTGAAACTTCCTAGCTTCAAAGCTCATCCACTTTTCTATCCTAGAGTAGTTATTAAAAAAAAAATAATCTTTATTCTTGGAGAATGGAGCACGTACTATGTCAGATGAGAACTTCTAATACACTAATGGAAAGATAAAGCAAGGCTTTAGGTCTACATGTTGGAACTTAACTTTTCCTGTTTCTCCAGATAAAAACAAGAGAGATATGTTAAACTGTATGAAGCCAAGCAATTGCAGAATTTGCAGAAACTGCTTCCTGTGAAGAAATAAAGTTTAATTAGCTAAAAAGGAAGTGTACAGAGGGATGATAACTGAGAGTTGGTCACCCTGTCTCTCTGATGAGATTATCCTCTGTACCTCTGAACTTTATTATCCAAACAACAAGACCATAGCGTGATTTGGTGCCTCCAATAATCTTGTGCTAATTTTTACTCATGCTGTCTGTTAGGAAGCCCTGAGTCATTTGCAGAACAGCTCTAAATAGGAAGAACAATTGACTTCATTAACTCTGTCTTCGGAAACATTATTACAGACATCAAAAAACAGACACTGGGTCCTGACCCAAAATCCACTGAAATCAACAAATAACTTTTAGTATTTTGAATCATGATCTTTGATCACTTTGTCTTAGTATACTTTTGTGCTTTTATTTTAAAATTGGGTTACCTGATCATACCAGGAAATACAGTCCTAGGTCTCCTAAAATGGATGAGACTGTGAAAACAGGATCAGATTTAACTGACCACTGAAGAACCAAGTACAAAAGTCGGTGATGTACCCCTTCAAATACATGCATCCCCAGGTTACAGGCAGAAATAAGACAAGCAACAGGTTGCCAGTCTGGATCCATTGCTAGAATCCTCCTTTGCTTCTTCCTGGCTTCATACACTTCCTGGTCATGACCTGATCTTGCTTTCTGTCTGAGGAAGGGGTTCAGACACTGATTTGTAACTATGCACATGCCAACAGACTGGTTCCACTCCCTGTTACAAATGTTGAGACTGTGTCCCAACTACCACTTGGTCAGCCTTTGTTTCCCAAGCAAATTGGGGTGGTAAATGTCCATTTAGGGCATTTAGGGTTCTACATAACCAGATGGTGCTCCCTACTACAAACAGAAAGTGTTCTCACCTGGAGCAAAGCTGCAGTTTCAGACCCATGAAAAAAAAGTTTAACATATACTAAAAGAAAAAAAAAAAAGCAGAAAAAAAAAAAAGCCCTCTTCACTACCTTAGACTTTGTATAGGCAGGTACTTATTTGTGCTCCCAATACAGTGACACTGCATTTTTTAGGGAAACAATTTAGTGTGAAAATGTGTCAACATTATTTCAGGTATTCTGAGGGATTTAGAGCTTTGGGAAGGAAAGAACACAAAGCCCTCCATAAACTGGTGTGGACAAAAGGAAAGAACAAAATGAGATGATAAAGGGATTAAAGGATGATAAGGGATGATATGTAAGAATCATTGAGAGATGTGGATCAAAAACAGCTGTAGGGATCTTACTCTCATTTATCCTTTAGCAACAGTTTAAGAATATCACTGACTCAGGGACCCCACTGTGCTAAAAGTATTGCACAAACTCATTGTAATTTTTACAGGCATGCTCTGCCCTGAACCGTTTCTAATCTCAGTTGGTGAGCAAGGGCACAAAAGCACAGAGAAAGGAAGCAGCTTGCCCAAAGTAGGTTAGTAGCAGAAATAAAGATAGGATCCAGATCTCCTGCAGCCAACTGGATACAACCCATGGAGAAAAGTGTAATCTGCCTTCCCAGACCATGGGGAAGCTTCCAGGCAGAAAAATCTGTTCAAATAAAAAGTAAGGGAAAGGAGAAAGTGTGGGCTCAAAAAAAACCAAGACTCAGTAGCTGCAGCACTAAGAGCCTCTGCTAATGCTGTAGCCCATTCTCTCTTCAGAGAAAGAAAAAAACACAGCACAGACTTCTCACAGTGTATTATACAGTATATTATACAGTGAGGACAAGAAGAGTATAAGTATGTTATTCTAAGTTTTTGTGGTTTGAGGGAAATTCTGAACTAGAACATTTCTTTTTAGCTAAAAAAGCACAGATTCATTTCTTTGGATATTTAAGTCTTGGTTTCTTGCTTTTTTACTTCAGCTTCTGTTCCAAGCTGTTTCTGATCTTCATCTTTTAGCTGTTTAGAGATTGAGACTGAAAAAATGGCTCCTGTCAATTGAATTTCAACATGGCTGTGTAAAACCATGGTCTTAAAAAAGCAGCCTAACTAACTATCATGCCAACGTGCAATACAACTAAGTAAACCATGTAGTTCCATCGTTTTTCAAGCAGCCTTGAATAGGTGCATGGCAATTTCCCTTCCCTTTCCTCTTTCTTTTCCCTATAAATTTTCCTTTCTCCTCTTCTCTCCTCTCTTCTCCTGTCCTTTCCTCTCTCCACAAAGAAAATGTTATCATTAATGTAAGAATGACATGAAATAAACACTTCCAAAATAAGGCAAGATTTTCAGTGTACCTGATGTTTTGTGTCATTGTCAGTTTCTCATATTAATCGTATTTTGAAACTAAATTCTGAATAAAGATGCTAAAAAATGAATGCAGAAACCATAATTTTGATATGAAGTTGTGACTTATTAAAATTTTATCTTCCTTTTTGCACATTAGTGTATTGATATATTAGTGTGAGAGAAGGTCATAATCAATACAAATAGACCTCTTGTTTCCTGTGCTAGCTGCTCAGGTAGGACATTTTGCCTCAGTCAAGCACTGCTTGCTTTTTTCTAATTCAATTTCTTATTCTCTTTGCACACAGATGTTCATCACATGTGAACTTTTCTAGCAGCTCAAAGATAAACTTTATTTACTTAATGTTTAAATATGTTGGATTTTTGATATTTTATGATAGCTATTGTCTCCCTTAATGAGAAAAACATTGCCCAAACTCTGAAATCATGAATTACACATGTTACACTGTCAAAATAATTAAAGCAGGGAAGTTGCATGTTCTTTGGTTTCCAGAACTGGATAGGATCATCTTTAAACTGTTGTGTTCCCTGTGCAGGTTAGCTCATTATCAGCAGAGCTGTGGAGGGTAACTTCTAATGACCAATTCCTTAGCCTCTAAATTGCTCTGAGAGTTTATCTGCACAAAATCTTTTTCAGGCACATATGAAGGGGGTCATTAGTATGGCTATTAAACCACAAGACAGTGTGGCAGCACAGATTCTGGTCTCAACTCTGCTACTGACCTGCTTTGCTGAATGCAGGCTAATCTTTATTTTTTCCAAAAGGATCAGGAGATTTAGCCTGAGACTAACCATTTGAGGAAGAGTTGGATCAGGCAAGAGAGCTAAAATGAAACTGTGTGTATCCACAAACACCAAGGTTGCATTTGGCTGTGCCTGGCACAGGAGGCACTGACTGTTGCCCATGCACACACACAACACATCGATCTAAACCACTGTGGATGTGCAAGAACTCACCTGAGCCCACCTCACAGCTCCTGCATTTTTCTTGTCTTCCCAGTACAGGTCTGAGTTGCTTCAATACTCAAGTAAAGTGCACAAGCAATAGAAAGGTGTGATAAATAGCTTAAGGAAATGACCATTACTAAAGCAAACCTTTTTTTTGTTTGGTTGGGGTTTTTTTGTTGTTTGTTTGGTTTTTTTTAGGGTGATGGGTTTGTTTTTGTTTTGTTGCTGTTGCTATTTTCTGGCAATCATGGTTTTAATGCAGATCAGTTCACTGATCTGGATCGCCATACTGCATCATAGATGCTTCTGGAGCAGCAGGAGGTGATGGGACAGAGGTGTGAATAAGATGCTGGAAATGGACGACAGTGGTAGCAGTGCTGGTTTGTGATGATCTAAAATGTATGTGGAGCACTTTATTTTTTTTTTTTTCTGCTTATGAAAGTGTTCAGAACAGCATTCTAGCGTTGCGTACAGTCTATCTGAAGGAGAGATGGATGATAATGAAGATTACTGAAGCTTTTTTAATGGCTTTACTTCCTTTCATTTTGAAACACTAGGGATTTGAAACTCTAGGGATTTAATGTTTAAGTGTTTAAGCATCAAATCCTACTGGTGAGATCTCTGCTTGAAAATTCTCATTCATCCATTTATCTGTTTATAAAATATGACTGAATTGTATCTAAATGGAATTTATTTTTGCTCTTGCTTCCCATTTGCTTGAAAAAAGAAAAGAGTAGGCTGCCTGATGATTACACATCATATATTTTCCATTAGTACCTATGGGTCTGCTATAAGGTTTCTGGAGATCACAGCTGAGGCTCACTCTGAACATATTCCACTGGATCATGCCATGAAATTGCTGGCTAGATATGAATGGAACAGACATGTTGATGAATGCAAGATCAGACTTTCATTAATAAAGTTCAAAGATCAAGTAATTCAGTGAATATCTCTTTTTCTGCTTTGTTATTATACCTGCAGGAATCACAAGGGCCTATAATTAACAGAAAAAAAACCCAACCTAGGATGAAAACAGAGGTGAGAGAATTGCTGTGAGGGGTGAGTACCTCTCCCCTAGCAAAATCTGGAACTGAGAACAGATTTCCTATATCTTCAGTCTCTGACATATTTCGATTATGCTCACCACCTTTTTTTGGGTAAGGGATGTCCCTTTTTTCAAGGAAGTTTCCTGGAAGGATGCCATCCTACTACCAGATGCCCTGGGGGGTGCATAGCTCTGGGAGGATCCAGACCCAGAACGCAAGGGAAGAGAAGCTACTGCTTGCAGCTTAGCAGGAGCTGCTGCTGTGGCTCTCTCAAATTGATATTTTTCTCTCTGAATCAGGTGCTGTAGTCACAGCATCCTGAATACCATTTTAGCTCCAGAAGTTCTGGGACAAAAATTGATACTCATTTCGGTGCTGTAAATATAGTAAGACCACTTTAAAAAGCCCTTCCTTCTGCTTCCAAAAAGTCCCCAAAGGATAGGCCTGAAAATTCTCCACACATCAGCATTTTGTTGCTGCTAGCCTTCACATTGAGGGACACAGTAAGGCCAGGCTCTGCCTCTGTGCCAGATGATAAGGTATGCCAGGTAAGGTAAGTTCTGTCGTCCAATGCAGTTGTGCTCTACTTGCTCTGGCAAAATGGTTTCTGTCAGCACGGTTATAACTCTCCTGAAGCAACGTGTCAGAAAAAGTCCCCTTAGCATATTCTGGAGTAGATTTATAGGATGCCTTTAATTGCCTCTCTTAGTGAATCATACTCACACCATGTTTCAAGATGCACGGATCATCACAAGATCCCTTCCACCCTCCTGCTTTCCTCCTGCTGCAGCTGTATCCTGTCCTGGTTGGGACTACCTACAGGGAAATTTGGGGTGAACTTTATTTCTCTTCCCCTCAAGTAGGATTTTCATATTTTTTTTTTAGTCTGAGGCTAATCCAGAACAAACAACTACAGACCTTAATCATGTAGCTAATCTCATACAGAGGTATTCATACTCTCATTACTGGTCTGTTCCAAACCGAATGTAGGTGACACTCAAGGAATGATGATGGAGGTCTCAAGTAACTTAAGATATCAATTAACCTTTATGGGATGGGGTTTCTGAATATGTTAGAATCTGTATTAATTTATTCATTATTTTAAATCCACAGTGGCTGGTCTCAATTTGAATGAAACAGGGTTAGCTATATTGGGAAAGCTTCTGAATAGCTCTCACCTCTTAACATGTCTTCTACAACAGGCAATATTTCTTCCAGCAGTCAGGTCAAATATTACTTGTGGGTAAAGGTTACTAAACCAACATCCTTTATAGAACTAAAAATGGTAGCAAAGAGTGCTCTGGCCTCCTCATGTGCACTTTGCTAAAAGAGCATGCTGAGTACTGAAGCAAGGTGGAGATACAGAATCTGAAGCAATGCAATGCTTGTATGTGGTTCACGACTCACTCAGTGTGCATAATGCAGCTGTACATAAGTTATCTGTGAACTTCAAAGCACAGGAATGATCACACTAACAAAGACAGAGAGTAAAAGCCATGTCTGAAACTGCTGTTGCTTTCTCTGTGACATAGTTACCCAGGATATCAAACCTCTTGGCATGTAAATCCCTCACAATGGGGCTGTTCTGCACATCTTCAGTGCTGAGAGCAGAGTGCCCTTGGCTAGAGATAAAGATGTAGCAAAATCAGTTACCAGACTGCATTGTACTCACAGGAGGCATGAAGATTGACAAGTGACAAGCACCACATGATGATGTGCACCAAGTGCCAGCTCTTGGCCCTCATCCAAAGTGTCTTTTCTCAAGGAAAAGTACATCACATCCAGTATCACCTTGGTGGCTACATACACTCCTTTCTCCTCATAACATTTCAGAGATCTTCAGGGCCACAGCTGCAGAAGTCTTCCTTTTTGGCAAGTGTGCAGGATGGCTGAGCATATCAAATGAGCTTTTGAAGCTTAATTGATAATGACAACAAGTCTAAGGCAATCACATATAAAATTCTCTCTTCTCTCAGATGTTGCTGGATGAGTGCTGGCACAGCCGCCTTCCCTCACAAACATTTCAGATACTGTTTCTTACTTTTTTGGCTAGAGCTTTCAGTAAGACTTGGAAAAAGGCCAAGATTTATCATGGGCCTATGTTACTTTTTTTTCCTTTTTTTTTTTCTTTCCTGCTTTTTTAATCCTTATTCTCCTCAGACAAAACACTGCTTGATTCACTTAAAAAAAAAATCATCCTCTAACCCTGTTCTCACTTCCAGTTCTCACTGAGGGTTTGGGGTGAGGTCAAGAATGCTCTGAAGCGGCACCTTTGCAGACAGCATGTTAATGACACAGAGGTCAGATTCATTTCACTTACACCTTGGCTAATGGACTTTTTACAGAGTACGTGTACATACACACATAGCTTTCTGTGTCTCCATAAATAAAATCTCCTCTGAGAACAAGATTGTACCTCTATGGGACTTTTATGAAGTGGCATTGTTCGGTGAACTTCATGTAAGTAAGTACACATCAACATTATGTCTGGGCAGTGTACTACAGCTAGGAGATGGAAATGAAGGCTTCCAAACGTCAGGAGTGTTCACCAGTGGGATTCTGAAGCAGGCACTTAGTGGAAAGTGGAAGATCAGGAGGTGGGGGGTAGGATGGAGCTGGGAGGGAGCTGGAATATGATCTTGACTCAAACCCAAATACTTTTAAGTCTGAATGGGTGTTTGAACCCAAAATTTTGGCTTAGCGCATTATCGAAATGTGAAAGCTATCCATGGAAAAAAGATATGACATTGAACTTGCCTCACACACGTGGAGTGTCCTGAACTGTGGCTTGGTTAATGTTTGTGCCTAGGTGAAAGATCTGTTTCACAATGACCTACATTTTATCACTCAGCTTTCCCCTTCAGCTTCCTCCCAATTGCTTTGAACTGCTGCAATCTCTGTTCCTTGTCTCCCAGCCATACCAGTCTACACCAAACATGCTCCTTGTCTTTATCTCCCCTGAGTCCCAAGGAGAAATTCCTGTAAAAAGGTTCAGGTGGGCATTGCTAAATACCTACCAAGCATGACCACCTTGAAACAAGGAGATGCATACACCTACTGCAGCTCAGCCAGCCTGCCTATCATTAGCAAGGAACCTGTGACTATATGTATATCAGCCTAGGCTATACAGTAACTAGGACCCGCAAGAGGTGTTTGGCTGCTAGAATCCATGCCATTGTAACTTCACTTGCTAAGCATACATCTTGCTAATACAGAGGAAAAAATGGGAAATTGAGATTTTAAAAGGTGGGAATAATTAGGGTCATATTTTCATCTATTTACCTTTCACAGAGTAATAAACATGCTTACCACACAAAGAGGAAAAAAACAGTAACGGGATTTAGGTTGTTAATTTGCAAAGAAACTGGAGATCTAATACAAGTTCTCTCTTTCTTTCATGTACTCTCCTAAGTATGACCATTTTATCTGCAAGAGCAGTTTGTTGAAAACCCTCAAGTGTCATCCATGCCTGTGTCTCTTCTATTCAGAGATAAATAAGAATAAAATGTCAATGACCCTCTCTTCTCCTCAGTTCCCTAGTTTCCCTGTCAGAATAAACAGTTAGGGCTAAGACACAATTCCAAAGTCATCAACTGCTCAGTTTGGCTGAAAATTGCCCACAGCTTTCAACTGCAATGTATCACTCATTGCCTGACTCACTAAAAAAGAGGTTTTTTAATATATATTTTTTTTATTTTTTTTATTTTTTTTCCACTGAAACCTGTACAAAAAAGTCAAAGCCTTGACAAATCTGCAGCAGAAGAGCTATGGCTTTTTATGACCATGACCTCAAGTGACCATGTTAATTTACTCTTCTTCCTGGCTCCATGCCAAATCTCACTTGCATGATCCACACAATGAGTCCAAGTTGTCCAAAGCAGACAAGGAATTTCACTTTGCTGCTGTGTTATTAGGCTCAGTAAATGACAGCACTCTTCCATCAAAAACCCAGTACTGTTGGGACTGGAGCACAAGTGAGGAGTCATGGCAAAAGGACAGAAGGTAAGAGGAGAGCTTCTGACCTGGAGGCTGCACACTGAACTTGAAGGGGACATGCACTACACTTAAGTGCTTACTCATGCTCTTTCTTATGCCACACCGATTGGGACCTGTGTTGTGTGCAGCACCCAGCTTCAAGCTGATTAAAAAGAATGACCGACCAATATTCCCAGTCAGCAAAAATATGATGAGGATTAGTTTTCAGTCAGCTCTTTGGCCTGACCAGCCTACCTGGAATTAAAGGAAAACAGACCAGAGAGTAGAATATATACAAGTATTTAAATATATTGCTATACAAAAATGAAAACATGGATTTTTTTTTTTTACATTTATTTAAAAATGAAGCCCATATGATATAAACTAAGTCCTAGATCCCAGATGTCCTAGAGAAAGGGCAGGAGACAATCATGGCAGTAAAGCGGCAAGCTGAGGTCCTTGGGCCCATCTATGAATCTCTGGAAGCCATCTCTCTTTCTTTCTTTCTTTCTCATCCTGTTTTTCCCCTCTCATGTCTGCTCTCCTTTTCCTGTTTTCTCCCTCCTTATGCAACACCTGTGTTGGAAAAAATACTGTTCCGACCTTTCCACAGCTCCAAATGGAATTATTTAATCAAAATATTATAAAAATTGTTAATGTAAACAGGAAGAGAAGTTTTTAATTAGACATAGGAGAAAAAGCAGATTAGCCCCAAGATCTCCTCTGTGGTGATCATTGGGCCATTACAGCAGCTATTTTCCTGATGTCTGTGTGGACTGAAGCCAGCTACTTTTTGCTCCTGCTGAAGAATCAGGTTAATCAAAATGATGACAGCCAAATGGTCAGAGAGCAGGATTCATCCAGGCCTCTTTGTCTAAACTCCAGATGGAATTAGAAAGTTAAAGCACAGACAGCACGTCCAGGATGGCCGGGCCCTCATGTGACAAGCCCTGTTTAAAAATCGTTCCCATTAATTTGCAACTGTCAATCACCTCGGCATTCTGCTCTGAAACAATGGCTGGCCCCAGATCACAGCTTCTCCCCATCTCCTCACACCAACACAGCAGAGAATTAGGGATTATTTTTCTTTTCTTGATTAGTAAAGACTTCTTGATGCAGTGCAACTGACTTAGTGCAAGAAAATAAGCTGCTTGAAGGCCAAGGGACACTTTACAAAGACCCACAATTAATGGATTACATTTAGTGGCTGTGTTTGGTCTGTGTAAATAACATATTTTTCATTTTGGCACACCCAAATTTAAAAAAAGGCAGCGAGAGAGAGGAAGTTGGTTTGAAGTTAAAAGCAAGAGAAATAAAACCCAAAATTCACCACCCCAGTGGAGAAGGATACAGCAGCATTTCTCTTTCTCCCAATAGCTCATGGGTGGCTGCTCTCGCCCAGGATGACCTTACCCACAGAAGGGCTGAATGTGGGTTCCAGTTGCTGCTTCAGTGATTATAAGGAGAAGCATCACTAGGAGAAATTGAGAACATCTTTCCTCAGCTGTCTATAACCCACTGCTTTCTGCAGTTTCTTGGAGTGGGAGGTAGCAGCTGAGTTCAAACAAGTAAAGGAGGGGCGTGAAACATGGTCTCATATTGGTTTTGGAGAGTGCCCTGGCTAAAGAAAGAGAACAGAGAGGAGATGACAGCAAGTTCTTCTGCAGCTTTGTGTCTAGATAATCTATATTCCCTTGGAGAAAACACTGTAGAAAATTTGACCCACGTTCCTAAATGACTTTAGGATGAGTAAAAATATGTATCTGAAGGCACATTTATTTTGAAAAGTAAGAAGTCAAACAATATTATTGTAAATGTTTGGGGTTTTTTGGTTTGTTTTGTTTGTTTGTTTGTTTGTTTTCTGGGTACTTAGAATAGTGTTTTAACAGGAAAAAAAAAATCAAACAAACATTTCAAACTGAATTCAAAAGAGGTCTTTACATTTTTTTCAAAAAGTGCTAAGGGTTTCTATTTCCCTTCCACCTGAACTGAGGGGTTTTCTCCAGTTGTTCAGTCAAGCAATCAAATTGAAAACCCTTGGTCTTCAGAGCTCTTAGCATAACACGAAATAATTTGTTGCCTGAGACTACTTTCCTGAGCACTCTTCTATCTGGGTGACCCAGTCTGAAGACACAAAGCAGTCAGAAGCCATTTAACTTTGCAGACTTAGGCTGAGTCTTTGCCCTGCACATACTTTCCTTTTTCTATTTGACTGCCTAAAGTCACATACACACAATATCTAACACATGTATGACAAAGGGATGACATCATATGCTATTTTAAAAATCATGCAGTAAAGATTATCTATCGTATACTACATGAAACTTGTGTATCTTGTAGATCTGTGTTTTCCCCTATTATTTAGACTTTCTCATGAAGTTTGTGGTCACAGGAAGGGGAAGAAACTGTTAATAACTTGAGATTTAATACAAAATTACACTCCTGGAACCAAACTTTTTCTAAGAGTATCTGAGAAAAGAGGGGAAATAAAATAGATTAAAAAGAAGGATGAGGGGGTTGGAAAATTGCATTACTTTGCTCCTGGGGAATGGACCTTTTGAAAATGAATGCAGTCATTAACCTTCTGGCTTACTAAATAGTTAGCAAAATGTTCCTCTGAAAAGGTTGGTTTTACATTCATAACTGCAGTTTATCGGTCCATTGGCACTAGCATGCCTAAACACAAGGGAAAGTCAATACTGTATCATAGCATTGCCTAGCTAACACCTGGAATATATTCTCTGGAGTGAAAACAGCAGGGAACTGACCAGAAATAACCTCTCTCATATTATTCCTTCAATTAGACCAAAACAAGTTTCCCTTTGAAAACTTAATAATAAACACTGCAGGTCATTCACTTGTTTGGAGCCCCTTTGGGAAAGTTGAGCAGATGGGTCCCCTTATCTAGCCCCCTTGCTGTCACAGAGACAACAGCCGCAAATCAGGACAGATATTGATTTTAATTGGAACCAACAGCATCTACATACCGTCTTAATATCCACATCTTCTTGGAAAAAAATACATCTTTTTAAAAGATTGGTTTGTTTTGTCCTGTCAGGTTGATTAGACAGAATGAGGTAATTCTTTGCAAGATGAACAATTATGCCATTTTTCAGGTTCACTGCTTAAGTAGATACACACAGCAAATCCCTAGGCAAACCCGAGGTCCATTTCAGAGCCTTTGTACATACAAGCAGCACAGATTAAAACATTGTTCATCCAAACTGAGGCAGTTATATTCTCATTATCAAACAGATTTGAGGTGTCGTCAGGGTCTCTTCAGTGGTTTTCACTGAGGCGTACATATTCCTTAGCCGTGGAGAGAACTAACAGCGCAAAGTGAACATCTACTTAAAATCAAATTATCTTGGACATTTTCACTACCCTCAGGGTAAAAGAAGTTCTCCTCAAAATTCTTGTAAATTCATCAAGTCTGCTGTTCCCTGAAGATCCTCAGATGTATTGCTATTTGCCTTTAACAGATGCAGGGAAGCTCTCTCCCCCTGCTTCAACACCCCACCCCCAGGAAAAAAAAATAAATCTTTCCCATACGGCATGTTAATTCCCGCGAGGGAGTTGAGATGAACAGGTGCCATGGTTCTTGACTTAATTGCCGCGAAAAGTAGAGCACTAATAACGAGCTGTTCACTAGAGGCCGTTTCCATCCTGGCAAAGGAACCCTGCCAATCTGGGGGGCGTCAACCAGGCAGTGGCACTGTCAGCTGGCTGGCTGCTGAGACCACAGGGGTGTGCAGATTGCGGTCTCGGCAGCCGGCCAGCACAAGAAGACCTTGCAGAGTTGTCATTGTCAGTGGTGTTAGTGTTGCCCTTCCAAACTGGTGAACAACATCACTCTCCTTCCTCCTGGGAACCGTAAGAAAGAGCTTTATCACTGAGGGAGTCATCTCAGAGGACCTCTAGGAACACTGAAATAAAACAAGAAGCAGAAAAAAAAGGAACAGACCCTGCTCACGCATATCCCTGTGGAGACCTTAACAGGGAATTACTTAGACTGAGGAGCAATCAGGCTTTGCATTAGGAGGCTGAGGTATAAATTGAGCTATCATGAAGGGCTTTTATGTTTCCCTTCACCATGGGGAAAAAGGTTGTCACAACATAGGCTGGAGGTAATGGAAAACCTGTTTCTACCCCCTCTCTGCATACTCCGTGCATCAATGGCCACATCTAGGACTTTTGGGCTATACACACTGGCAAATGATATTCAAAGAAAGCCCATATGCTGACAGCTATATGCTCCATATTCCCCAGTTCACAAAGCCATACTGCGTTCTTCACCTCCCCAAAGGTGAATGCTCCCTTCCACGTGTCAGGTAGCTCCAATGGAAATATTTCCTCCATGAGAAACCTTACTTTTCAGCATAATAACATCTCAAGAGAACTGGTATAATCCATGCCTTGATTAATTTAAAACTATATTGTAGCAAGTGCCAGCAGATGTAGAGATAACATCATGCAGGGGGTGCTGTTGGAGGGAAAGACTACTGTCCATCTCTGACATTTGTGCTTCCATCATTGACAAAATCCCCAGAAACAGCTGATAAATCTATGGGTTACTAGAGCTTTTGACAGGCTTGAAGAGGATTACAAGGATGCAGTGGGTCTCCTGCATCTTGAAAATTGTATAGCACACTCAGATTATTTCTTCCCTTCGCTTCCTGATATGCCTTTTAATTTCCCCTCACACCACTCATCTCCAATCCCCCTGCCAGATTGGCTTGGGAGCTTGGCAAGCTTTGTTTCTTCAAGTGCATGCTTAGCCTGCATGCAGGTTTTCTCAAGTTCTCACTGCTTCTATTAAAAGCCCCCCTGGAGATAAACTACAAGACTAACACTAATTACCATAATAATTTGTTAGACTATTGCTTTGATCTTTTCTCACCTACCAAGTCAATCCTGTTCTACTCCATCTCCAAATGTGTTAGGTGTGATTACATAACTAATTAACACAGGAGATTGAATTTTAAAGTATGTATGACAGTAATTCAGATAAAAGTTTTGATCCCCTGATAAACAAGAAACTGGGAAAACATACCTCTTCCCAGGACATTAATAGCAGGCTAATTGTTGCCAGAAATCTAATGTGTAACATGTATGGTTTATAACAGTACTGCTAAGGCAGCAAGTTGTACTGTTCCTTCATCAGTTTCTGTAGAAATTACCATTACTTTTTAAAAACGGACAAAATTGAAATAGTCATATTTTCATCTTATATGTGAAGCATGAATTGTCTTTGATCAGGAAACCCACATTTTTTTTTCAGAGGTTTTATCTTTCAGTTTCTACCTCAGAATAAGACAGTTTTGAGTGTTTTCAAATTCCTTAGTGTGTCATCACTATTTAATTTCATAGGATGCCGGGCAAGTTACCCAGATGAGTTCTCACTGTATTTCTTTTAATAAATAAGAAAGAAAAGGAAACAGATCACATATCACACTTTGCAACTAGGTTACCTTACATAGTTCCTTGTTAAACATGTTAGCTGGGATTTAGGAAACAGAATCAAAGCCTGTTGGATTTATGTACTGGCTTTACAGATTTTGACATTAAATCATGACAGGTAAAAATGGATTAGGAAACCTGACAATTGTCTGAAAATGCCAGTAACTGGGATCTTTAAAGCAGTAAGAGCCACTGCATGACTGCTTCATGTTGTCACCTGCTGTACCTTGAATGTCAGAAACATTTGTTGGATGTTAGAAGCTATTTATGAAGACTGAGGGAGGGAAGGGCGGCTGTGGATGAGAGGGGTTAGAAAACATGTGTCTTCAGGAAATGTTTGTAATTGTCTTCTGCTTTCATATCCTGCCCTCTCTCTTTCTAGCTCCATCTCCTTCTCTCCTCTCCCCTTCTTTATTCTCCCTTCCCAAAAGCAGTCTGTATGAATGTGTGCTTGGCACGAACTGATAGGTTTCATTTTGATGACAGCCCTGGACTATGAAATGAAGGAATTCAGACAGAAAGATTCTAAATACATTTCATTTATGCCTTTTACAATTCCTTCATTTCTTACTCAAAAAAGGAGAGGGAAAAAAAAAAAAAGATAAAAACCTAGCTTCTGACAGAGGAAATATTTTGTCTTTCTATTATCAGAGATACAATTTTTGCAAGCTTCTCTCCCCATCTTTGGTACCAACCTTAGCACAGCAAGCTAATTCAGGAGCTTCTCATATGATAAATTGCATAGAATCAGAACAATATATCATCAGATCGACTCATGACCAGTACATTCATCCAAATGGCCAATTCTACAGATCATTTCAGAGCTCGCTAATGTTACAGCATTCAGCATTCAGAGTGTGATTTATTAATCTGAGGTTTGTTTAAATAAACAGACTTTGCACACAGCCATGTGCAGACAGCTCTCTGCATATGCATCCTACTGTATGGTAATGTGAAAAAATTCTTATGCCTTTGGCAAGCCAGCTGATGTATTTTCCACTGCTCTTTTACCAGTGAAAAGGACCAATATAAAACTATTGCTTATTTAAGTCACACAAATTTACATTTCATCAGCAGAGGCTGATCTATTTCTTATATACACTTTTGAAGGAGAATGGCCAGGTCATTCACTAGTGCTTCAGTTACTGAGTTAAAATATAGTTTGGTATCACTGATATAAAAAAAAACCCATGTATCACTTATTAATGATATACTTGAGTATAGCTAGAGCCCTGAGACAAAGAATAGACAGTCAACTGTGGGCAACTTCATTACCACTGCTTGCAGCAAATTTGAATTTGACCTCCTGATCTTTGCAGGGCTATAATGCAATTTAATTCAGTCACTTCAGATTTCATATGGGGCATCTTTCACTGAGAAAGGAATGTAGTTTCATGTGCGCTTGAGTTAAAGCTGCCACGAGAAAGTCAGGCAAATGTTTCTCTCATTTATTCCAGTTCAACTTCAACAAAATGCATTGACATAAACAACATGAGAATTTTGATCGTCTCCCCATACAACTATGTGTATCTCATTCTTAATGATTAGAATCAGAAGGAAACTGAGCAAAAGTACAGAAAATTGGTCCCCTGGGTCATTTTTAATGAACTACAAAATAAAGGCTCTGTTAGCTCTTTCTCAGTCATAACCTTATTGACTGTTGATGCTTTTGGAGGAAGAAAGGTGAACCTAATCAAATGCACACACTCTGAGGTGAATGCTGAGATAATAATGATACACAAGAACTGTGCTCCCTGTTAGAGACCTTTTTCTCAGTAATGTTTTTTTCTCATTGGCTTCATTACAACTGCCAAAACATGGCTATCATTTGAGAAGTGAGTAAAAAAAGTCCTCCTCATCCTACAAACATTTTTTCCTTTTTCTGGCTGCTTTGGGACATTAGGGAGTTCATTTGCAGACAGGGCCAAATCCCAATTTCCCTGTGAAGGAGAAAGTTGACATCAGTGAATGTTTGGTGAGAGAAATTACTGCAGATTTGATCTTCTTGCAAATCCTGCAGCATTATGGAGCAGCAGTCCCTGTAAAATCAATTCATCTTTACCTTACCAGTGCTGACTCCAAAGCTTCTTGTAGGGTGCTGTGACCCATACAGTCCAGTTCACCTGAGCTTTTCTTTATCTCTGTTCTTTCTAAAGGCTTCTCATGTGATCAAAAAAGAGAAACATGTGGAGATTTAGATGTGCCTCTGAATGTACAAATTAGTTAGGATCGAAGTCACCCTTCTAGCTTTCATCTTCTGTGATTGGTGGGAGAAAGGGAGATTCAGTGGTTAACTCAAGGTATCCATGCCCTCCTTGGTGTTTGGTTGCACTTCCACTTGCTGTATGCTGAAGTAAAAGAGATATATCAACCCTCCAGATCAGTTGGTCTTACACTCTGGAGGTAGAAGGGAATGGAGATTGTTACAGGGATTCATCCAGTGAGTGTCCCAGAGCCTGTCACTCACTTCCACACCTTAGGACTTCCTCAAAGACAAAGAAAAGGAGGGTGATTGTAGTGGGTGACTTTGCTGAGGGAAATAGAACGGGCCATTTGTAGACCAGACCCATCCCACAGGGAGGTCTGTTGCCTCCCTGGTGCTCGGGTCAGAGATTTAAAAAAGAAATCTCCCTGCACTGGTGCAGTCCTCTGATTATTGCCCCTTGCTGGTTATCCAGGTGAGTAATGATGATGTTTCAAGTCCAAGGGAAATTAAGAGGGACTTTAAGGCATTGGGGAGACTAGTTAAAGTCTCAGGTGGTGTTCTCAGCAATCCCTCAAGGCTTTTGACACTGTCTCCCATAATATCCTTGTGAAAAAGATCAGGAATTGTGGGATAGAAGAGCAGATAGTAAGGTGGATTAAGAACTGGTTGGACAATAGAGTCCAAAGAGTGGTGGTCAGTGGTGTCAAGTCCAGGTGGAGAGTTGTAACTAGTGCAGTTCCTCAGGGATCAGTGCTGGGTCAGGTCCTGTTCACCATTTTTCTCAATGACATTGATGATACAACAGAGTTTCTGCTCAGCAAGTTCATTGATGACTCGAAGCTGGGAGGTTTGGCTGAGCCACCTGAGGGCTGTGCAGCCATTTAGTGAGATTTGGACAGACTGGAGAGCTGGGCACAGAAGAACTTAATGATGTTTAACAAGGGTAAGTGCAGAGTCCTGCATCTGGGAAGGAATAATAAATTACACCAGTAGAGCTTGGGAGGTTCTTTGCTGGAGAGCAGCCCCATGGAGAAGGATCTGGGAGTACTGGTGGATGACAAGCTCTTATTTGCCTGTACAAATGTAGGCTGTATTCTGCCTCTGGTGGTTAGTGCTATTTCTGAGGGGTGTGCAAAATCTATCCCCATGTACTCTAACACATATTTCAATGTGCAGAAGTAACATACTCTTTCGTACTTAAATCCCTGGAGCCTGAGCTTTAATTAACCATCTAATTCTTAGTTGAAGATTTAATTAATCATCTAATTCTTGTTTCAGATGAGCAAAATGCCATGAGTGTTCATTCAGTCATGTTATCTTCTGGCATATTTCCTTCTCCCATTCTTCAATCCTTTGGAGTGAAATAGAAATGCAGAAAATAATTGTATGCATTTTATTACAGAGAATTATTTACTTGATCAGAGACTTGAAAATTTGCTTCTTGTTAAGATATACTGTTATGCTTAAAAATATATATATATAAATAATGGGACTTCTAAATTACATTATTTTGTCCTGAAGGGGAAACATATATGAAAGTAGGATATTGTGTAGGTCTGTGTGTGTGTGTGTATGTGTGTGTGTGTGTGTGTGTTTGGTTATGAGTAATTCATTAAAACCACATTTTTCATCCTGCCTGCCCCTGTAACTGTGAAAGGTTAGCCTTTTTAGACTTGCCACCTGTGAGATGAGGGATCACTGGTTTCTTCTCCCTCCCAAGGACCCACAGTGCTCATTCCTGCTATAATGAAGAAGTTGATTGATGGATGTCACCCTCCATGCTGTTGACATCCTTATCTTCCCCTTCTTTATGCAACAGGCACGACTTCCTTAAGCCAGATGTTTTCTGAGTGCTGCATCCACTGTTCACTTCCACCACCCCCTCGGCATGCTCACCTTCAGCACACATGCCATTGGCAGCAATATACCTGTCTGTCTGTCAGTGGCTCTGTAATGAGACCAATTTATTAGGTTACATAATCATACCTCTTTAGGGAAGGGGGGGAAAATTGTACGGTGCACTGGAAGAAATCTATCCTATCTTATAATTCACAGGACTGTGGGAGGTAATTTCTTTGTGAAAAGAAAAAAAAATAAAAGAAAAAAGAAAAAAAAGAAAAAAGAAAAAAAGAAAAAAAAGAAGTGGAGGTAGGCTGGCATGTTTGAAATGAGTTCATTTCAGGGCAATCTTGCAGTAATTTTTCTTACTGTTATGGCTTACTGTTTTACTACATTCAGGAAGGGATCTGAGTCAAAATGCTGGATGCAGACTCCTCTGGGCTTTGTAGAAGGTCACACTCAACCCAACTGTGTCATTGTTTCCCTGATATGATTGTATTGCAAGTCAGTTTATGAGTCACTGTTGTTTCCTTTAAAAAGTGTAGCATTTTGTTATGTTGAAGAACTTTTGTTGTTTCATTTCATATTTTATTATTGGGGATATACTCAAGAAAACAAGAATGACCTAGGTAAATCTTCATTGTGATGCTTATTTCACAGGTAGGATAGCAACATTCAGGATATATTGACATTGCAAAGCTAGAGGCTTGGATGTGACACATTAATAGGGAATAACAGGCTGGTCTCTCTGTATTCTAGACACTTTATACATGATGGTCACCCTGCATAGCCAGGTTCAGCTCCTTGCAATGTAAAGGTGAAAAAAACAAACCAAACCAAACAAGGAATATTCAGATAAAATATTGTTAACTTGTATGACAGAAATATCCACAAATTCTGGTAAAATTACATATCCTATTGTGCTAACTACTTCAGAGAAAGGGTGCAACAACAAAACTAAATTCAGATTCAGCCTGTATAACATCAGCAGCCAAATCTGAAGTATTGTATGGAATCCCCCTAGCACACAGAGAAGAGCACATACAGGGGATAATTCAGAAGTTAAATAAGTTATAATACCTTTTAGAGGTGTTTAAAGCTAAGGTGGATCAACCTATACCTAAAGGGTCACTATTTTATTTTAAAAAAAAATCAAAAAAAAATCTGAAAATAATAATCAAAACGCAGTTTAGAATCACAACTAAATGTTAGGTTCATCTGTTTTTAAGGGAAAGCTAAAGTTAATGGCATAACTCTTGAAATATAATTGAAAATATATTTGAAAATCTATTAAAAAAAATTATTGATGTTTGTGGCACATAATTTAAGTCTTTCTAACAATAGCTAGTTGAAAACTCTCAAAACAATAAAGAAAATACTGTGTGTTTTCTGAACTAGATATCAGGTGCCCAGTGCTTCCTTGAAGAACATTATCTCCCTGCTAAATAAAACAGACTAAGGACCATTCTTCCCTGCTGTTACAGCAAAATGCTTTGTATCCAAACTTCATATGGGTAGCAGTCTCTTGCTTGTTCCTGATGATTCCTGAACTGTGTCTGGGAACTGTTCAGTGTTTTTTTAGCACAGCCCAAAGCTGGGCTAAAAGGCAGGATAACAAATTAACAGTAAGTAATTATGTGCCAGTATTCTGGCACTGTTTAATTTACTAGTACAGAGATAGCCAAATTGGCTACAACTGATTTACCAGCAGCTGTGTTTTATTCCAGCTATTAACCAAGGTATCTAGCTATAAGACATGCATATGAAAAACTATAGTAAACAGCCCTAAGATTCCCACAAAGTCTCACTGTAGAGCACCTTCTGTAGCAGCTAAGCAACCTCACCTCTACCTAAGTCCAGGGTTTTTTAATATATATATGAACCATAACAAAACACTGAATTAATTAATCTCCTATACTAAGTTGATCTTGGGGCCTAACTGAATACAAAGCAAGAAGCCTGAATGCAGCAAGAAATGCAAAGGTGTGGCTCCCAGTATTACTGCTCAAACCCAGGGTACCAGCTCCCCCAGTAGAAAGTTCTCTGAAATGAACTGGAGTCAAGTTTTCATCTCTAAGAATGCCTAGATCATGGTCTTAGAGACACACAAATAACCAGAGTATTCACTAACCCCAGAGGGCATTGATGCTGCATTACCATCCATTCCTTGTCAGACTTAACAGATGTATTATACAGAACATCTTTGGGAAAGGAGCAGGCATCATAGTGATTAGTGAACAAAAGAGGAAAAGAATAAACACAGTACAATGGATATCACTCATGCAGAGTAATTCATCTAACATACAGAAACAAGGGAAATATCCCCAATCAAAACTATCTGCTCCTTAAGCCTAAACATTCAATAACTTCCCAGCTTTGGAATGTATGTGCATCTCCTCCCTGGGTTTCCTGTGGTTTACATTATCATTTGCAAGGTATATTATGACAAGTTATTTACTTTGGGCCATAGCCTCGAGGCATTTGAGTGTCTTTCTTTTAAAAGAATGTCATAAATAAACATGAATAATCTGCATAAAGGGAGATGACTTTATCTTATAACAACTCAGAAGAGCAGGCTATGCTCCTCCACACAATTCCGTACATATATTTCCTTTTGTCTGATCATGAAGGCAGTAAGCTTTTTTGTGCCTGTTAAATTAATAAACAAATCTTTCCTGTTATACTGTACAGCACTGCTTTCACGTTCAAACAGCAAAATGTCCACTTAAGTAAAATAGTTCCTACCAACAAAAGCTATTATTTTAGTGTCAACATCATTTTTCCTATGTTATGCTAACAGATAAATTATTGTGCAGCCAATAAACAAGCAATTCAGTTTAAAACCAGTAGCACTGTCAAACAACTGTTCCTTAACACCACTCTCTGACATCCCCCAACATTACCTCATGAGGCTAGAGATGTGGGACAAGGAAGGCTTTTAGATTAAACAACAGAGATTGACCATAGCATAGCTCTCAAAATAGCAGAAAGAAAGGCAAAAATAGTTAGACATGCTGATTGTATTGTTATAAGTTAAATTGTATTCAGATGCGAACTCCGACGTGCCAAAAACTTTAAGAAAGATCAGAAAAGTGACATCTGGTATTGGATGCCCTTCCAGACATGACTAATACCATTGGTATTGTGTAGGCTTTGCCCTTCCTAATTTAATAGTCAAATGTAAAGATTAGGCCCCCATAGCTCCTACAGTATCACAAGAGCCTGTTTTACTGTATGTCTCTATAAAATTCCTTACTATCCTTCTCCATGGATCTCCACAGATGGACTGACTTTGAATAGGTATATATATCTTTCATACTGCTGTGGACAGTTCATCTCATTACTTCCAGCTGGTGGATTTACAACTGAACTGTATGACTCCATCCATTATTGGTGGGAAACAAGGGAAATTTGACCACTAAATATTGATTTTATGCAAAGAAAGTTTTTACTGCACAGTATGTGACATAAAGACGCTGCTAGACACACAGTTCATTTTCATTTTCATTGAATTTGGAGATATAGCTGTAGATTTCCAGTACCTTATCAGCATAGTCCAAATACATTTAAGTCTTTGACTTTACTTTCATGAAGATCATAAAGCAGTCAGTATTAAGAACTTAAAACTTTCTCTTTCTGTGAACTCAGAATCCCAGACCTTTTTTTTTTTTTTTTTTTCTAATCAGGATGATTATTTCTCTGTAACTTTACATACTTGTTGCTGCCACATGAGACTATTTAGTGGTACTTTTAACTTTCCATATAGTAAAGCAGAAAAATGTCACGGTTTAGGGTCAGGGCAGCCCCCAGACCAATAAAAGACGCTCTCTTTTAACCCCCGCCTCCTTCCCAACAGGGAATAGAAAAGGAATAAGGGAGAGAGAGATTTAGTGATTAGAAAAGGAAACTATAACAGTTTTAATGACAATTAAAATAATAATAATGCAATATATACAAATATGTACAAAGCCAGTACCAAACCCAACCCCCCTTGATGGTAATTACGTCACTGTCATGAATCCTGATCACAATGTGTTAGCGTAGACCTTTTTGTTCCTACAACAGAACAGTGCAATTACTCTTTCTAATATCTGCTCTAGAAATAGCTCACATTCACTTGGATATGAATTAGCTCTGTATATGACTGTGAGCCACTGACTTTCATACCAAATCATTTAAAAATGATACCTGAAAGCAAACCATAAAATGCATACACAAAGGACCCAAAACATTATCTGTTCATTCAATAGAAACTCCATGTCAAATCAGGCAGGTTTAACCTGAATATTGTCAATACCGATGATCAAGAAGAGAGAACAAACCTTACGATTCAGAGGTTTACTCTGGTTTGGCTAAAGACCCAATATTTGAATGTTCAATTGGTTGTCATCCAGATTGCCTGACCATCTTTGATCTTCAGAACTAGCCTCTAAGTCTTGCAAAAACAGGGTATTCTTGTGAAACTTCCAGTAATTTTGCTCTCTGGTCGGGCTTGAAATACTGTAAAAGTAGTCCTTTTTTTTTTTTTTTTTGTGGTATTTCATTGGGTCGTTAAACTCCAAGCACTGTGTCAGTGCTCAATGAATAATACATAAGTATAGTCTTTCAACACTTCCCTTTCCAATCCTGATCAGACATGGGAAGTGAAGAACAGTGAAAAACCAAAAGAAATGGTAAACTCAAGTCTCAAAATGTCTTTAACATTCGGGCTTTTGTGGTTTTAAAGCCAGAAAAGGAGGCCCCGTGGTTGCTGTGCAATAACACAGTCACCACCATCACTAGAGGAAAAGAAATGGGTTTACTGGCAATAGACAGAAAAGAGGATAGCTCTTTACCACACGGGAGAACCCTTCCAAAATCCATGCTAATAATGGGGTTGAAGTTTTAAGCTGGTGCTGTGATTGACAAAACATATCCCTTACGTTTTATCATACAAAAGTTCTCAAGCTTAGAAGTTGAGTAGAACCTGTGAGTCTTTTAGATTCTTGATGTTTTCTCCTTTATATTAATGCTTCCTATAATATTTCTAAAATCTTAGCACAAATCTCTGACCTTCTCAAAAAAAAAAAAAAAAGCAGCTGAGATGACACTTCTTCTGGTCGTTTTTAGTGAAAGGGGTAAGGGAAGTGGGGGAGATATGTGTGACAGCTGGCCACCACAGCCAACATGATTTCCAAAGAACAAAACATCTTGAGGTCTCAAACAACAGACATTAGATTTAGGGAGAAGGGTGTGCAAACTACCCAGGGAAATATCAGCAAATTACATATAAACCACATAAGAATTGCTGCAGATGTTATTGAAACTTAAAGGCATGTGATGATTGCACAGAACAAGATAGGATTTCTCTAATTTGGAAGTTAGACACTTTTAATATTATAGATCCTTATCCTAGGATCTAAGCAACAAATGTGTCCATTTTTCTTTTGGAACAGAAAGCACTGTGCCTAATACAGACTTTTTCTTCCATAATACCTTGAATCAAAATGGAAACTGTAAAAAATTGAATTTCTATACCTACCTTTCAAGTTACATTAATTTAGATTTCTGTCTGCTGAAAGAAATCTACATACAATGAATAAAATGATATATTCTGTATAGGTAATGTAATAGAATATACTGAAGATATAAATTTATACATATGGAAAATAATAAACTACTTCATAGTTATGGTTAACACATGCAAAGATATGCACATACATACGCACACACTTGCATAAATGCAGATATTACACCTGTTCTATAGGTTATTTATATTTGTATTGCACTGAAAGCAAAAATACATCATGTTATACATTTTTCTTATACACAGAGGGTAAATGAAGATAAATTTTCAGAAAAAAAATATTTAATTTTCCTTTTATAAAGGAAAAACTTTGACAAGCTGACTTCTTCATTAATAGGGTCTATGTTAGTGAGCATTATATATTTTATATACTCATATCTGGACTTCCTAGCTTGTGTTTTCTTATACATCATGCTTGTAGTTGTAGCTTCATATTGACATGACTCACTGGAATAAAGTTTGGTGATTAAAAATGTAGCACAGTAGACTGTCTTCTACCATGTGAACACAAAGAATATTAACTGAATTTTTCATACACAACAAAAGTAAAACCTCAGTTCCAAATGCTTTCAAGAAAGGAGCTTCACTTTTCAACACAGTGATCATTACAATAAATGTGTGAATGGTTTAGTAGTTTAAGTCCTATGGTCTTTTGGAAACAAAGGATGTGATTAGATGAGCTCCAAGGAATCTATTTGCAGTAGTTTAAAATATCCTCACCTTGTCACTTCACCTGTCACCTTGAATTATCTATTCCACAAGAAAGTATACCATTCTCTAGCCTGTTTATCACAGTGTTTGCTTTCTCAACCTAAACCTACTGTGAAACTCGTTACTAGAATTTGGACTGTGGGAGACACATGGTGCATGCTTGCCTTATATTGCTGCCTCTGCTGCCAGGACACTGAACTCAGGCAGGAGGGTAGCAGGCAGCAGCTGGAAGGCACAATATTTTGTGGTTATGGAATATCATCCACTTTGTATCATCTTATTTCTATGAAAAAGAGGTTGAATCTCTTTTTATTATTTTTCATTGGGAAATAATTCTGTGATTCTGAGAGCCCATGTTACCCACCTCCGTATCCTACATCCCCTTTGGTGTGGAGGATCAGGGATCTATGCACTGATTGAGAGGAGGCTACATCGTGGTCTTCATCATACAGTGGAATAACAAAGTTGAATTCTTCATTCTCCATGATTGAGCACTTCATTATTATTTTTCTTTCTCTTGAGATCTCAATTTTTATTTATTTATTTATTTAGTTAGTTAGTTAGTTAGTTAGTTAGTTAGTTATTTTTGGAAATGCCATACTAGAAAATCACTCACAGCAACCTCACTATCAACTTGGGCTGTGTCCTGCCAGCTGGTGTGTGTTCATCCTGAATACCTATAATGTTCATCCTGAATGACAATACTTTTGTCATTTCCAGTGAATGACAGCTTTCTGATTCAGTTTTGTAATTGCTAGATAGACTAGTGAGTGGTGCTAGCTTGTCTTTTGCATCACCAGCTGATTATATAATAAGAAACTAAGCAATTTTAGTTTATTATTTTTTCACTTGCCAACGTGACTTTGGTTCAACTAATAAAATAAGGGATATTTCTCTGTTCTTTATTATGAATTAAAAAAAATTAAAAACACTTTTTAATGTAAAATGAAAAAGTTATTATTCCTTGGCCAAGCTGGCATATACCAGCTTGCTTCTGGTTTTAATAGAAAAGAAAAGGGACATATTACTTTCATAAAAACTAGATTACTTTATGGTCCTAGTCCTTGCTCCAATTCATGTAGTAACTACGCTGGGAATGGTTGTAGTGCTTATTTTGCTAGATTCAGTTAAGTTGTGGTGACTAACATTAGTAGTCACGCCAAATCAAGCTACTTAAGAAAATCCATTTCTGAGAAATTATAAAGGCTGTGAAAAACCCTGAAAAAAGAAACATAATTGAATGTAAAATTCAATCCTTAAGGAGCATCATACCTGGGTGTTTTAAACACTTCTATCAGATTCCCCCTTCCAAAAAAAAACCCAACCTCAAACAAACAAACAAAAAAGCATGAATTCACACCAGAAATAAATGTATTTTTCTAATTGGTTTACTAGGCATCTAATCAGTATCAGCGAGATTTCTTAGGCCTTAGCTATAACTCTTCCTGTGACTTCAACAACCTGTGAATTTCCATGTTTTACAGCAGATTTAATTTCTGTTACTAAAGGCAAAGTGGCTCATGAATTTTATGTTGCATTGGTTTAGTTTTCAAGCAATTGTGATTAACTTGCTGTGATACAGAATTCAATTTTTTTGTAACTTTACCCTCCGTAGGATAAAACATCAGAGTGGTCTACATTGCTGAAACACCAAAGATCAGGAGATTTTATATCTAAAAATTTGAGGTTGTCATATCTGTAAAGTCCCAAATTATTTGAACACCCCGTGTGCTATCCAAAAACAATATACACTGTTTGAATTTGTTTTCCTGCAAGATGCATGTTTAGAAGCTTCTCAGAAAATGTTTGTGTTTTTGCTGCAGTCTTGAAAAGTTATATTGGGTCTGCTACTTTGGGTGGCAGAGAACATTTTATCACCTTTTTATCAAGCTTGCATTTTAGACAAAGGCTTTTAGTTTTTCTTCATGGCAGGAAACACAAAGTTTTAGATGACCAGTAGGCCACTTGGCTACAAATCCCTCACTATTGACAAAGACAGAAAATAGGTCTAGTCTGTTCACTGCAACAATTATGATCTGATGAAAGAATTATACAGCTTTTCACATAAACTGGGACAGCATTATTTTTAAAAAGGACCTTCAAAGATATTAAAGAGGCCTTCAAATCCTCCGTAGACCACTGGCAATCCACAGAGGGTCAGCTGTTATTCTCATTTCCATCTAAGAGAAACAAAACAGATGGGATGAGATGAAGAACAAAAGCAGAAAATGCAAGTGTTTTGTTTTTCAGAAAGGGAAAAACATTTATCACACTCAATAGAGTACAAATGGATAAATACTTTCCTAATATTAATTTTCTCTGTAAGCAACCACTGTTTTTGCCAAAGGGGTATTATGTGAGTGTGCATAACAGAGAAGGCAACCCACACAGTTCTGAAGGAGAGAGGACCTGGTAATGAATGCCAGCTCTTTTACAGAGGGATAATCCACATTAATAAATCTTTTAGCACCCCTCCCAATGGAATTTGAGGAGAATTTTTAATATCAGTAATTTTTATTCGATTACTATGCTGAGTTTAAGGTAATGAAAATTTAATTTCCTTAAGTTCTTCTGTGCCAAATTTTCCTCCTTCAATATTGAAAAAAAACCAAACAAAACACAAACAATCTAAATAATACTTATGTAAAAGCTTTCTATCACTTTAGCCAGGAGAGTTGTAAAGACCAAACATTAAATAGCAAATGTTATTTAGCAATGGAGAAACCAGTCTAAACAAGTTAACGGAATCTTTTTGCAGTCTCTGACAGAGTGATCAATGGTGAGGATGTGGCATATAAAACTATTTGTTAAAAAATGCAGCTTGCTGGGATTTTGTGTGGGACAGCACGTAAGCTGCAAATATCAAGTGTAACCTCTTTTCTTAGGCTACAGGGTACACGTCCCGTTGGGACGTCTGTGTTTAACTGCCAAGCACTCAGACTTTCATATTATAATGCTAGCTTGTATCTAAAGCATAGTCCATTTAGGAGTCTCTAACATTCTCCAGTTTATTCCAATTGCACTTAGTAGCTGTACAAAACCGCCGTGTCACAAACCAAAGAGAAAAACACATATCCTGCAGAGTATAACAAATAAATGCTTTCGGTTTTGATTTTTCAAAGAACACTGAGAGTTATGAATGACTTTGTTTCCGTAAGTGTCTATGTTTGAACACCCAGAAGCCAAAGTAACCTCAGTCATAAGAGTCTTCTGAAATGATTTTTTTTTCTCCACCTTCACATGATAAACTTCTGATTTGATTTTACAAGAGTTGTCATTTTTGACAGCCTGTGAACCTTTCAATGTCAAGGGTTTTAAGACAGGAGTTTATGGTGGGTGGGGTTTTTTTGTTGTTTGTTTGGGGTTTTTTTTGATTGTTTTTGGTTTGTTTTGGTTTTGATTGTTCATTTGTTTTGGTTTTGTGGGTTTTTTTTTCATTTTGGAAACAGAAGTGAAGCATATATATATAGACACCAGGTATGAGATTCTTCTGCTGGACTCTAGGGGCTCTTGTTCTGGAGCCCAGGTGGTTCAGAGGTCTATCCACAGTATAAGGAAGCATGAAAACTTTTACTCTGGTGGCTTGGGATCTCCAGAAGCTCATTACAACTGCATCTACTCTAGTGAATTAAACAGTGACAGGAATTGTTCCTGGGCATTGAAACTTGATTGTCCACAAAACAGCAGAACAATCTCAGGAATGTTTTTACCAGAGACAGCAAAAACTTGAAGTTTTGTTTTTCCTCAGTGACATCTAACTTCGAGAGCAAACCAAGTAATCTTGGATAGAATGGGATTTCTTGCAAGAAGAAAAAGGTTGAAAATAAAATTTTCAATCACAGCTATGAAGAGTAAACCCTTTTTTTTTTCAGGCAGGAAAGTTTCTGCAGTTACTTTCATCATCTATTTGCCAATCAGACACAATCTCTTCTAAAATATAAATTGTGGTCTCTAAGTTTTGATTCAATAGAGGCATTCTCCAAATGTCCTGATTTTTCTTCATGTATTCCTCCATATACCTTTATCTATTTTTATGACATCTGTAAATGAATATTTCCTTTTGTAGTACCACTGATAGATTGGATATCAGGAAGAAGCTCTTTACCTTGAGGATGGTAGAACAGTGGAATAGGCTCCCCAGGGAGATGGTTGAGGCCCCATCCCTGGAGATATTCAAGGTGAGGTTGGCCAAGGCTCTGAGCAGCCTGGTCTAGTTGAGGGTGTCCCTGCTCACTGCAGGGGGGCTGCACTAGACGACCTTTGGATGTCCCTTCCAGCCCTAAACATTCTATGATTCTATGATATAGTATGGACTGTAGAAACACTCTGAAGCCTGACTGCTCAATAACAATTGATTTATTAGCAGTTTACCACGTGCTTCTGGCAACCTGGATTTCCTGGCACAAAACACCCTGTCAGCACTGAATAAACTATCACTGACTGCAGTCTTTGAAGGATTAATATCATAGAAGTCATTAAACAAGCGCTCTATGGGCATCCTGTAATTACTGAAGTTTCCACTGCTGTAAAACTTTTAGCACCCCAAGTACCTGCCATGGAGGCTCCAAAACAGTTGATCCAAAATGCCGGTTTTTTCTTCTTTTCTTTGTTTTTTTTGCCATTAACCCAGTAAGTACTGTAGCAATTTCTCTGCTTTCCAGTACTTCTGGAGTAATAACATTTCTAACAATATTTTTATATCAGTAAAAACTACACAATGAAGACAGGAAAAAAACCAAAACAAAACAAAAAGAAACCCCATAGAAGGATATTTTTGCTTATATAGTTTTTTTGGTTTTGTTTTTTTTTTAAAAGAGGGATAGAACAATCTCTACATGCAAAACAAGAATATGAAGATATAAACTGAGCATAGCTTTTCTGGAATGGGACATAATAAAAATGTAAAGGGAATTTTGAGGAAGTGCTGAAAGGAGGGTTGGTGCCATAAAAAAGCAGATGGTCTTTGAGTTGTTTGCTTTGCCCTCCATCAGAGAAGCAGAGCTTTCTACAGTTCAATATGTAAATAAGCAGATTCCCACCAAAATAATTTATTCATATTATCTTTTTGTTTCCTAACTAGATGACTCTAGAAGACTTAGAGTTCTTTGAGTGCTTGTTGAAACAGAAGGATGTTATACAGAGCCCCTGTGTCAAACATGCAGCTTTATAACTAGCTCTTTTGTCATAACCACAGCATCACTCATAGTCAAAGGGAAGACATGATCTGTTATTAGAATTTCAGAAGCTATTATTTAGCCTTCCCTGTTTCCACCCTTCATCATGGTACCTAAAGGCGGGCTATACAAATTACTTCCTTTGCCAGACCATCTTTGGACTATAATATAACACACAGTGTGAAGTACAAATTCATTCTTTCAGGCTTTCCTCATCACATTCATATGGGTCATTTTAGATGGGTTTGGCTGCATCGACAGTCTGTGCAGCTGGAATGTAAACAAGGAGGGCTTGGCGGGCAAGGCAGAGGTAGGTGAGGAAGCAAGCTCCAGAGATCGTGCTGGGTAATATGGAACAGGCCCAATATGATTTTAATTAGAGCACATGCCACAGGATCATTTACTCACAAAAAATATTCAAGGGCTTGTGGGCTAGAAACCTCTGTTTAGAGGAAACTTCTCTGCCCCAGGCTGCTTCAAGATGTCACTACATTAGCTAGATTTAAATATGTGTGGCTTATTCCAGATTCAGTGCCCTTGAGTCTTTCTGGCATGATAGTCACTTTCTACTCAACTCCTGTCACTAATCAACAAGGGAGCTGCTACAGAGAAGATCTTGGAGGATATTGAGGCAGAACAGATTAAATAAAGTGGAATCAGGAGCTTGGTTTCAAGTTCAATTTCTTTTGCTAGCTCTCTCTGAAGGTGAGGGAGGATAATATCAGGCTTGTCTATGACAAGCTATGGGTTCTGACACATCAGGGTTAGTGGGATGGGAAGCTAGTAAGGGCCTTCAACCTGTTGCCCTGAGGCATGCTGGGGCCAATGTCTTATGAGTGATCTCTCAAAGTCCTTATCTTGACCCATGAGACTTCCATTATATTTTCTCTCCTCTGTCCAGTCGAGGAGTAGTGATAGAGCAGCTTTGGTGGGCACCTGGCATCCAGCCAGCATTGACCCATCACACTCATGAGAGTGGAATACATACCTGCTATGACTCTCTGCATAGTAAAGAGTAGCATTTGAAAATAGTAACAGTGAAGTAAAAAAAAATGCAGCCATCAAATATTCTGTTGTTAAATTATACATGTCTGTGATGAAATGCATTCTTTAGCTCTGGTCTAAGTGTTATAGCATCGCTCTTTGAAAAAAAAAAAAAAAGGAACTGGAAGAAACTGAAAAAGTGACACATGCCACTTGCCTCACTGAATGTTATTTTAATACTAATGTGGAAATTCTGCTTTGTGCACAAACACTTTTCTTTAGGGTAGATTAAAAAAAATGCTCAAAGAATTCTGTATCTATTTCACTGGTGATGACAAGTATGTTAATTGCTTGCAGATAACATCTGCTCTAGTGAAATCAAGATGCAGACTCTTGCTGGACTGCTAGTGCTACACTTTGCACTTTGTCTAGGAGGTCTACTGCTCTTTGCTAAAGTTTGAAGGGAGCTGAAGTGCCTTTGAATTTTTTGAGAATCTTCCAGTAACTGAAACCAAATCTGCCAGGAGTCCTGGGTCATTGCAATGTCTCTCTTTGAGCACAGGACTTACCTTTGAAGCTCAGAGACTTTCACTGACCATGACGCCAAAGTGTGCTCTGGCTGAAACAAGTTCATGGTGATTTGCCAACAGCCCTGCATGAGAGAGCCTCTGATTTCTTTCTGTTTACAGTAGAAGGTGAAGGGCCTCTCCAGCTAGAAAAGCATGAGCCTGGTAAATATAATGTCAGACCTAAGAAGCCCTTATCCTCTACAGACCAGATTTGCAATTTTACAGTGTGCGCATGCAGACCCTGCCATGAAGTTACTTAGCAGATGTGCCTATCGAGTCTGTCAATCATGGTGTTGAAGAAGCACCTCCAGACTGTTACCATTCCCTGCTTCCAACCATGCATTTGTATATGTGTTCTTTAGTAAACTTGTAGCTTCACTAAAATACTTGAATATAATTAACTCTCCAACATGAGGAAAAATTCCTGGCAATCTGTTATTGAAGTATCATTTATGAGGGAGTAAGGGACAAAAACTCCCACTCATCCTTAAGAGCAGAGCATTATTAAAATCCTAAGGACACAATGAAGAGCAAGTAGAGGTCAATATGCAATTGCAAACTTAACAACTTAACAAAGTTCTTTATTTTTTTGTGTTCCCACCTGGAATAAAATTCAAGTATATACTGAGGGCTGGTACCAAAAGTTGTGCTGTCTTGGGGGGGGGAAGGTATTTCTTGTTTCTATTAAATTGTTTTCCAAGATATTCTGTGTGGGGAGGATAATCAACTGCACAAATATAGGATGGAAAAAAACCTGCAAAGTGTCTGAGTTGCAGAACAGGAGCTTATTATATAGTAGATTGTATATAAAATCTACTCTCTAACTAAGCAGATAAATCTATATTGGATTTATCACAGATCATTAAGTGAACATTATTTAATGACCTTTTCCTATTGTGGCAAAGGGAAATTGCTGAGGTCTAAAAAGAAAGCTAATCCCTATAAAACATAGTCTTTGGTTGCTGCAGTGGAAGTAAGATCCACTCGTCTCGTGGAATCTAATTAAAGAAGACTGTGGATTGATTAGACAGAGAGAACTAGACTGAGATTTATCATAGGTTTTTAAGCATACAGAAATATTGAAGGTATTGGAGTTACATTCTCCAGAAGAGAAACAACTAGGGGAAACACAATGATGAGTGAAGTACATGTAGAACAGCTATGAAGAGAAAGGTAATACCCTGTAGTTTATGTTCAGTAAGGATTAGACAAGGGGTTGCAAGCTAAACTCACAGCTAGGGAGATTTCAGTCCAAAACCAGAGAAAACTTTCTAACAGGAATGACTGCGAAGCCCTGGAGCAAATTGATGTGAAAGACTGTGAAATCTTTATCACTGTTTTGAAGAAGAGGCTGAGCCTGCTTTTTCTGGTGGTGCAGCTGCTCCTATAATTGGTTAAAGAGATGGTTTTAAAAGGCTCTCAGAGGTATTGGCAAGCTTTTTAAGTATAACTTGACAAAACAAGAGCCACCTGAGGGAAATCGTCTTTTTCATAAGGTATGCCTAAAAATTCTAACCAACATCAGTCTCAAAGGAAGCTGAGCAGTAGGGTCCTCATCTCATTAAATCACTGTAGCAATGGTAACATCATTTCTTAACCTTGTGTCAGCCAAAGTTTTGAGATGGTTCTGGCTACACCTTTACCTCAAAACAAGCATATCAAGGGGATTTTTAAACTCTAAAACTACATTTTATTTGGCTACCTACTGAAGCAAAGCCTATTTCTGAACAGTAAAAATTTCAATCTGCTGGGAATGACAACATAAAAAGAAAACCAATCTCTTCCTGGCCTCTTGCCTACTGTGTGCCATTGCATTGAGGGGGGAATCCTTTCCCCCAGTATGGTCACAGCTCAGGAATGTTTAGCGGCTTCCTGAGATGCAATAAATTACACACATTCCCTCTGTGTCCCTAGATAAGTCAGCCTCCTTCCCTACAGCTGATGCAAGGCTGTACATCTGCCCACTGCTCCTCTGAGAATCAGCAGAGTACCCTCTCATGCTGCTGACCTCCAGCTACCCCAGTGCTCCTTGCTCTAGCCCTGCACACCCAGCCTTCTTTCCTGGCATGGCTCTGGTTAGTTTGTCTCCAGGGAGAGCTGTTGTCCCACCTTCCAGGGCTCTCATCTGAACCCCAACAGTCACTACTAGAAACAGGGAACATGCAAATTTCCTCCCTGCTGTCAGGTGCACTGGAACACAGTACCTTGCATTCCCATATCTGCAGAAACCCTCCACTTCTGCTCTGAAGCCTTCTCATGAACAAAGACCTCAGGTCTTGAGAGCATAGAGCATATCAGAAACAGAAACTGAAAAGAAAACGAACAAGCAAACAAAAGAATTAAGGGTCAGATTAGAATAAAATGAAGGTCAGTAAGATTAATCAGAGAGAGATTTCAGATCTGGTTATATAGTTTGCCAGACAGGCAACAAGGTTTGTCAGCATAAATAACAGTATTTTTGTTGTGGTGGTTTGTTTGTTTGATTGGTTTTGTTTGTTTGGGGGTTTTGTTTGTTTATTTGTTTTCTTTCCAGAAAAGGTCAGTATAATTCCTTTCTTGCTATAGAATGCAGCTTTGGAAATTCTTAGCTGGTTTTATACACCCCATATTTCAAGGATAACTCTGTAAGACTTAATAACATGAAAATTTCCCATCTTTACATAAAAGAATGAAGGGTTTGATTCTATTTAATTCATTATAATGTACTAGAGTTTCATTTTATTTAATTAATTTTAACATAGTTTCCTCAAATGAATGCCTAAAATGAGGCAAAGAATCTGCTCAATTTTGCAGAACTGCTTATCATCCAACAATAATTTATATCTGTTGGATGCAGAAAATTTACTTGCCCAAACTTCTGGCCACATAGTGCCTAAATTAAGGCTTTCAAAATCTTTTAAAAGGTGTTCTAGGTTCCTTGTTTACCAAAAATGTCTTTCTAGTGTTCTTTTCCCCTCAACTCTATATGAATGCAACTAGCTGCAATCAGATGTTGCAACCACTTTCTCCAATACAGAATTAAAGTTTCTGGAGTTTCAACCAACTTTTTATTCTTCAGGTTAAAATAAACATATTATTGTTAAAGCTTTTAGTACCCTGACTCCTTTTCTCTCTCCACAGTTTTTAAAATTCCAAAAGGTTCTGTAACCTGATAGATTTGCCTATATACAGAAAGGCTACTGTCATCTACTCTCCAGAACTGGAAAAGTTGGAATGTAAAAAAATATTTCTATTTTCATATTTTTGTATAATCATATGGACCTCCTAATGTTTTTTATATATTGAACATTTACATTATATTGAAACAGACACAATTATATATTTGACATCTTTGTTTTTTTAAATTGTTACTCACACATCTATGCCTCGATGCCATTGTAGCCATTACTAACATCAAAAGCAAGAGAGAATAACTGTCAGGTTGCAAACAAGCCATAAATTGTAAAGTTATACTGAAAAAGAACATACTGTTTTTCAGTGAAACACTGTAAATCCCCAAATCATTCACTTTCAGTTATGTCCTTCCAGTTACTTCTTTGTGATAGTCTTATAAGATTGTCAGAGCTGCCTTATTTTAGTCTGTTGAGTTTAGGAGTGGGGGCACTGTTGCTGGTCTTTTTTATTTTATTTTATTTTTTAAATTATTCCTTATCCCTATCTAGATATTATAGAGATCTTTCACATGTATAGCTTATTGAATGACATGACCCTAGTATCTTAATTGGGAAATAACTAAGCCTGTGTATCCGCAGCACCAATAAAAGCAAGAGCATCCATAGTTGGGGAGTCCTCTGTTTAGAGAAGATCTGCAATACATTCACCATAAGGCTAATTGGTCTAATGAGTCAGCAAAAACAGTTCATTTCTAAGTCTGCCTTGATCTAATAATTTACCCAAGAAATAACCTTTGAAAGATTTCTCAGCAGTCCTTTTGCCAGTGTGATATGTTCACACCTACTGGAACTCAAAACTAAAGAGATGGTCAAATTACACTTGTTTAAAGCCAGAAAAGTTAATGCCAAAACTAGGAAGGGGGAGGGAAGGAGGGAAATAAGGAGAAAACATTTTTTTGGGTAAAACTCCTGCTGACTTGGGTTCATAAACTGACCCTTGTGGTATCTGTTTAGAAGGCTTAAAGCAAGATATCCCTAGCAGACTTTCTTAGAAGGTCATTTACATATTTGTCAGGTGTGAAGCCAGAAACCTAAAAGTATTAGTGAGAAATAAAAATCTATAAAAGTTATGGAGCCTTCACAGAGATTCCAGTGTGAACCCACCTTGAGACAGAGCATGAAAGCACTTCTGTTTTAAAGCTGTGAGATTTAAGAAAGCTCAAGTCTACACCTTGAAGAACCATTTGAAAGGTAGTGAATGCACTGGAATTATATTTCCCTCTTCTTAATTGCCTAACAATGTGCCTCTTATTTAAGGAAAATGGCATATTTACATTTTCAGTTATTAACTGATAAACTGCTTTAAGAGATTTTGATGAAACAATTTTATAATTCTGCAAGACACACAAGGAAAAAAAAAACCCTGCATTTTATTTATAGTTATAATATTAGTAATATTCTTATTTGTTGCTGGTGTCCTCATTTTGGTAGAAATTGCCACAGTTTGAGAAATTCTGCTCTCAGTTGAACTTTTATACGTGGTTGGTTGTGGGGGTTTTTTTTGTTGTTGTTGTTTGTTTGGTTTTGGGTTTTTTTTGTATTTTTGGTTATTTCTTATTTATTTAATTTCTCTGTAGAAGAGTTTTCAGAAGGAAAACTAAGAGGCCAGCATACAGGTGTGAAAAGATTAAAATGGATGTAATATGAACACCTCAAGTTAGATAAACAACACAGTTATTCTTTCAGCATAAACTGCATCCATTCCCATCTCATAGGGATACAGTAGGACTGGAAGGGATGATCTAGGCTATTGTTTTCTCTGGAAACCATGACATAAAATGTAATTCATCAAGTCAAAACATTTCATCAGAAATTGATTAGTAGGTTGGCATTTTTTTACACCATCAGAAAGAACAATGTGAGCAAATAAATTGTGTATACTTCAACAAAACATTACCCACATGGAAAATTATTTACCAAAATTAAGCTAAGGATTAAGAGTGATGAATAAAAAGGATGACAGACAAAGAAGATAAATGACCAGGAAATCACTTAAGATGTCAAAGAACTGAAAATCACCAGGACCCGTTATCATCCATGGTTTTGGTGTTGTCATTTATGTGTCTGCACCAGGGATTACCACAACCCTATTACATAGTTCTACAGGAAGACACCAACCAAATGCTTGTCTCCAGCTGTGTTGAGATCATTAATATTTATTATGTCAAACCTAATCTCTGACCATGTAGTCAGTCAAAAGGGATAAAAACACAACATAGAAAGTGCAATAACTCAACTCTTGATTCACAAATTAACTCTGGAAACCGCTAAATAAAAGTAAAGTGTCTGTGGAGTAGTGTGCACAGATTTAAAGAGACCTATGATTCAATTCCATAGTCATGGTTATGGGAAGTTCAGGATTGCAAACAGCTTCTATAAATGCCTAGATCCTGTCATTCTGACCTCGAAAACCAACACAGTCACCTGCGAGTTACTCCCATTCCCTGAAACACTGAAGGGTGTTGAGCTACTGTCATTCCTGTTCATTACTATTACCTGAACTTAGTTACCTTTATCTTAATGTTTGTTACACAAGTAATTTCAGAGTGCCTCAGAAAACCTAAACACCTATTTCTCAAAGGACTGGCAGTCCATGATGGCAATCCACTGCTGCTCTACTGTTGTGCTGCATTACCAAGCCTATCCAAGAAGCAGCAGGACATTCCTTCACCAATCAGAATTTTACAGTCAAAAGGAGAGATAAGAGACCTTGTACATTAACAGAAAGGTGCACATAAACTAAGGAGTACTGGTGGAGTGCTCTTTGTGAGTCCTGAGGAGTACTTGAAGAGCATTTGTATCTATGGAAGGCTGTGCTCTCTCAAAATGTTCTAATGTCAAACAAAACCCTAAAGTGACCTTAAGAAGTGGGCTAAGACAGACTTTTGGAAAAAAAAGTCACAAAGGAACAAATGATATGAATAAATAAGAACGCATTAGTCTTTCTTCATAAATCTGAAATAATTCAACAACAAATAGCAGTAGCCTTGTCCTCTTTCACAAATAGGTGAAAACCTACACCAAACTCTCATTCAGGGCTACACAGTCCCCAATGGCAATGCTAGAAGCCATGCATTACACATTGCATTGTACTACTTTTTCCTTAAAGCTTCTCAGTTTTTAGGGTTTGCTATATAACCTGCAGATGAATGCCATTCGTCACTGAATTTTTATGAATACAATACTCTTTTGTGGTAGTTCAAAGTGCCAAGAGTAGGATGTATAAACATGTAGACAACAGTGATCTATTTCTGAAGGGCAAATTTACATGGAGCCAAATTCTAGAATCTGAAGAGACTTCATAGTTTTGCGAGGCCACCCAGAAGCAGAATCAATAAGTGTTTTCAGTACCATTTCTTATATGCATCTACAGCAATGGCTCTTCTGTGAATGAATAGATCTCAGGCACACTGCAGAAAGTCCACTTCACAAAGAGAGTTTAATTTCATGTATATTTTGAGATATAATATTTAAAAAGGAATTATGTTAACTTTAAAAACCTTAAACTTCAAAATTTAAGGTGCTCATTTTGGATAACAACTGTCATAGTATAAATCCTATTTCATTAATTTAGACAATAATAAATTATTATAGAGTATAAGTAAATAAATTATATTTATCAAGCAGCTATTGTTCTTTCCTGGCATGTTCTACCTGACTGACGGTGCCATAAAATATTTCAAATAATTTTTTGGTAATTGTTGTTTGCTGTTTTCTCTATTTTTTTAATGTAAGTATTACCTTTCCTATTGTTATTTTTGACATTTTTTCTGTACTATAGTAGTCTTAGCAGTTGGCCTCTTAGAGATAGTATTTTTCTTCTGACTTTCAAAAGTCTTCACGATTTTATAACAAAAGTATTCATAAAGCACTCAGCAGCTTTCCTTGTGAAGGTCATGGCAAGAGGTATGGGCCAATAGACTCATCTCTGTGTCTTCTGATATTATTCAATGTAGAATCCTGGGCCAATGCTAGTCTCCATGGTCTTTTCAGTTTACATTCCTTGTTCTGGAAGATGCCAAGAAACAGCAAGAAAGCATTTATTAAATTAGACAGGGAGACATTACAAAACAGGAAGGGAGCTGGATGGATGAGTATTTATCTTCAGAAGTCCCAGTAAAAAGATTTGTTTGACTTGAGGGAGGTGATTCCGTTTGGTAGGCTCTAGACTTCTACCACACTTCAGTGAGCTAAGCTCTGATTTTCAAATTGCTTGTGCACCTGTGACTTTTATGGAGGTGAAACAAAGTGTGTCACTTTAATTGGGACTACTCTACAGGTGCAGTGGGGTGAACTTGTATTTTGTCATCTGAGAAAAACTGTTCCAAATTAAATGCAGCTCACAGAGAGGTTGATATTTATGATCTGCCTTTTTTTTAAACATGTAAAAGACACAACATGTATAAAAACACAGAATGAAAGATTGGTTTCTATTGGCTCTATTTAGAAAAGGGTCCATTTTTCCTGTTTTGGGCAACAGTTTCCTCGTGGACTTCAATGGTTTAACTTTCACTGAGCAGAAGCCCCAGTCAAGACCCAGAAGTTTCTTCATGCCTCTCCCTTGAGAACCATCCTGGAGGTCTGGTATGCTCTTAAACAAAAAGCAAGAAATAAACAGCTAGTTTCTTTTTTTCAAGATGTATGGGTAGAAGCAGATATCAGAAGCGGGGGGGGGAACCAACAAACAATTCTACAGATGATGCAATTATCTGCAAACTAGCTTTCCAAACACAGAAAATACAGAGTTAAGGTTAAACTTTAGAAAGCTAAATACATCAGCATGTGGAAATACAGGGGAGAAACCAAGGGAACTGTATATTTACTTATTTTTTAGGCTCTTAGTATTCTTCTTTGGATATATTTCATTTTTAGATTTAGTATCTGAATATGCTGTAATAGAATATAAATTGCAGTTATTACAAAGGTTTCCAGTGTTTGTAATATCAGGTTGTAAAAATAAATAAATAAACCCCCCCATCATTATAAAAGCAACTTTAAAAAAAACTACCCTCAATAAATAATACTTTTTTTTTTAAGTATCTTGCTTCTCTCATTTAACTTCATATAATAATTCTGCTACCTCATCTCAGATTCTAATGTTATGGGTGATGAGAACAGTGTAACATCCAGTAAGTAATTTATTCTGTGCAGGCAAAGGTACAAGTACAACTGATTTCCCCTGATTTTTGCATTTGTGAGTTTGCAACCTAAAAAAAATTCAACATATTTTTATATAAATTACATAAACATGAATATTGTAGAAATTCACAGAATTTAATGAAGATGGAATATTAGGTGCATTTGCAATTTTAATATGTCATGGAAAGGATTAGATAGCAGGTATGTGCATTAACAGTGCCCCTAGCCCAATAATATAATGCTAATTCAAATTCCTGTTCTCACAGAGTATATGGGTAAATAGATGCATAGGGAGATCCAGAATCTCTTCTCCTGAAATGAATATAAATTATGTGCCTGGAGATATTATGCATACAGCGTATTCATGTGCAACTGTGAATATCCAAATGCCCTTTAAAATGTAGCTATAAAATCCAGTCCTGATGTGAGATATATTCTGAGTGAGAAAGCAGTAAGGGAGCATCTCCCAGCCACTAGGACCAGGTTCTTCCTCTCTTCAGATCAATGACCAGGTAGGCTGACATGTGCCTAGATCTTTGGATATTTTGAAATAGAGACTACAGCTACCACAAAAGTTATGTATTTTTTTTTCTAGATATTCCTAAGTTCATCCGCATAGGCAGATAAATCAATTCTGTGTACAAGTCTAAAGATTTAACGAGATCTGGAAATTTTTTTTTAATGCTGTAACATCAAGTTTATCCTTTATAATGTTTTTTGTTAGAGACAATTCTTGTATTTCAAAAAGAACTAAGTTGTTTTTTTTTTCCTCATATTTGCATCTAGAAAATAGAAGTAGCATCTTAAGATGAAGAAGCATAAACAAATCACCATGGAGGAAGCTCAGACTAAGATCTGTTGCCTTGCAATCATGCAAGTGCATGCCTCAAAACCATGCACTGTGCATCATCTAACATTTATCCCAGGGTACAAGAACACATAAAGAGTTATTGTGAAGAATGGTTTTTGTGCTGAGAAATCTAACCGTATTGAATTTGTTGATGTGCCAATGACTTTTGATTGGATGTAAAGAAATTAATCAGTTAAGAGAGTCTATAAGACCTATTATTTGCCTAGAAAGTGATGACCTAAATTTATCCAGTTAAATCCCTTTGGGAACTTTAAGAACAATATGCATCATCCTAAGTTTCTCAACAACCCTTCCAAATAAAAGGGGTGGGTTGTTTTTTTTGTTTGGTTGGTTGGTTGCTTTTTTGTTTGTTTGGGGTTTTTTTGTGGGTGTTTTGTTTGTTTGTTTGTTTGTTTCTTCAGATAGAAAAGTGCATCTTTACCATTTAAAGGTTAACAGGGAGGTGGAAGATTTACCTTGATGAGCGATAGACAAAAGGTGTTGCAGGTGCATATTGTAATAGGTCTCTTTAGGAGTTTAGGAATATGAAAGAAATGTTGGGGAAAAAAATGTTACATCAAGGGGAAAACAATATGGAAGTAGAAACAAAAGGAGGAGAGCTTGCCATGAGTGGTAGGTGTGTTTATGTCAGCAGTAATCATGAATCTTTTCTATGGATCTATAATGACAGCAGTCATCATATGAGAAGGAGTAACACCTCAAGGATGCTTAAACCATCAGTTATTAGGGAATCCTTTGACTTCCATCCGCAGCGCCTACATACAAAGAATTTTCCTTTCCTTTCCTTTTCCTTTCATTTTTGTGAAGTTTTGAAGAAAGGCTTTGGAGCCAGCCTGGCTGGACTGAGCAGAGTGAGCTGTTTGTGATAGTCTTTCTCAGTAAATGGGCACAATTCTCCTTCACCTGGCTCAGCTGAACAGGATGGGTGGGAACCTCTTTGCAGGCACACTGGGAGTGTAATAGTTTGTCTGAACAAAACCATACACCAAAACTCCTGTCTCAGTGTGGTTGGAAACTTTGTTGTATATCAGGAAAAATCCAGACAAAAGAGACACTATAATGGCAGCCTAATACAGTGTGACAGACTGAAATATAATCTACAGTAATAATTTGCTGTATTAGAAAATCTTGCCAGGTAGCTGATGATTCTATAAGAAATGTGTAATTTCAAGATACCCACAAGTAGTATGTTATACAGCATCAGTTAACACCTGCTCATCTTAGTTTTTACAGGATTATTTTCATACTTTAAATAGTAAAGAACATTCTAGTTTTCCTGGTAGCTGATGAAACAGGTGCTGTGTCTATTTAACAACAAATATTTTATTCTACTGATTGAATCAAGAGCAGAAAAATCCATCCATCACAAGAATCTTCATTGCTCTTCTTTTCAGTTTTTACAAGAGTTGTAAAAAAGTCATTACTGCTCATACCATAAAAATATTTTCCCATTAAAACAGTGGCCTGCTTTTAATAAATCCCAAAGTTATTGTTGGCTCTGGATTTCCACCGTGTAACCAAATGAATATTTTTTTTTGTGTGCAAGTCATGAAATTTAATATACTCTGTAAAACTGTTCAAATCCTTCAACAACTCATTTAGTCTATGCAGATGTCAAGAGAGACGAAGCTGCATTTAAAAATGTTATATAGCCATGACTGTCCTCTTTTTCATTACTCTCATCTTCGTAAGTAGGAGAGGTTGAACTGAAAACATTTCTATTGGGCTGCTCTGGAAAGGGAAATTTGTCTTCTGTGCTATCAGGAAGATAACCTACTTTAGAGCTTTGCCTGCAACTGTGGTACATTTTATCAGATAGGTAATAGCAATATATAGGGGAACTTTAGTGGTGGTGGTGGTGGTTTGTTTGTTTTTTTTTTTTTGCAGCTTTGTCAGGTAAATTTCTGGTATCTGATGTTTCCTTGAGCTAAAATTTGATTCCAGAACTAAAGGAAATGTAGACATTGGATTGGATATGGGTATGATTTCCTCCCATGTTTCTAATGCAAAAAAGGTATTCCAAAAAGGTCTGTTTCAGTCATTTCTGCACCTGAAGGAAGAACAGGCTTGCTTGCTCTCAGCTTCATTCCACAGGGAAGGTTCTTCATTGAACCATGGTGAAATATTTCACTGATTTTTTTTTTTTTCCTGATCAAAACCTTTCATATTTACGGTGTAATACATTTAAAATGTAATTTTATTATGGTTCTCATTCAAGAAATCACCCTTGTTCTGGAAAAATATACAGCTATCTTGTGCTGTGTACCCCACCATTTCTGAGTTCTTCAGCAAGTGGCTGGTACTCAGCACTTCCCTGGGAACCCACACTGTGGTGGATTTAACCAAAATGAAGGGAGCAACTATGGTAAGGGTTTTACCTATGTCTAATTGACAGAAATGCACAGAGAATCCCACCAGCAGTCTCCAGCTTATATGTGACAAGAATTTGGCATACTGAGATACCACAATCACCTGTTTTGGTTTCTTTAAATTAAAATAGCCGTGTCTGTTGTGGTTAATGCTGGACTCAGTACCTTCCCAGATACAGCCAAAAATTTGACAGCCAGCTCAAAATCAGGGTCCTCTCAAGACGCATCTCTGGATCCTCACAATTTATATAGGAGCTAACATTCTTTTTTCTCAAAGCTGGGAGCATCTGCACCTTCAAAGGCACCTAGTTTAAAGCATCTTGAGAACATGCAAGCTGAGAAGGGACATACAACTGAACTTCAACAGCATCCTGGTAGAGGTTTTCATAGGGCTGTAGGGTGTTCTAATGGCTTTCCTGAAGAAAGGCACCTAACTTTTATACAGGTCCCATTCTAGGTTCCAAGTAGGCACAATGGCTCCTCCCTGACAAGTCTGAAAAGACAGCAGAACTAAATTAAGCATCTGTCTTTTTAGTTAGCTATGCTAATGCATGAGAAATTGTAAGGCTTAAGGGGATCATCATTATTATAATGATTATAAAATCTTAATTATAGGATGACAGTGTTAAAGCAACTCACAGGGTAGTTTTACATCAAGCTCATTACCCTTCTTTGAACTGTGGTATGTATTTTAGAAAAGTATTTAAAGGCTTTAGATGATACAGAGTATTCCCAAAGGGAGAGAGTCCCAGAACATGAGCCTTGCCAAGGGTTATTATCAGTATAAGGTGGAAAGATGGGCTGTTCGAAAGGTTGTTTTATAACAGAAACCTACCTGCAACTTTACAGTACATCTAGGACTGCCTGCAGAGCAGTCCATCTTTAATATGGAGTGTGTCCCCTTGAGTTTGGTTGGCTTCAGCACATCTCCTCTGCCTGACATGGCTGCTCAATATTTGTTATCACATACCATCCACATAGAGAAAGGCTGACAGGTTCCCATATTCAGAAAGGCATAATTATCAATCAGATATCTTAAAATGCCATTCTGAAAATCTATTTTCAATTTTCATATTTCTAAAATCCTCATTAACACCTATGAACATAAGCAAAACTCCAGTGAGTTGTGAGAGCTCAGCACCTCGGGACCTGGCATAATGTCCAGTAGCTCAGGATGACTTCAGTTTTCTCAAATGGAAAGGGTTGGTGACTAAAGCCTCAATCTATGGTTCTTAACAGTTATAAAACTTGTCCATCCATAGAGTCAACTTTCTGAAAATTTTGCACAAGTGATTTGCTGACATGGCAGAGCAGCAATAACAGATTGTTTAAATAAACCCAGTACAGCACCGGTCACAAACCAGCTTCAGTCACTGAGCAGCCTCTGCATAAGTGAATCAGTGTCTACTCCTGCAGTTACCTTGGAAGGTGATATCAAAAGATATTTCAGCTGAAAGATTATATAAATGTCAATGTTTTCTTGCTTTTTTGACTGATTTTAGTTTAATTTGTAAAGCCATATCCCTAAACATTTTGTTTTGTAAACATTTGTTGCACAATCTTTTAATTTTCAAATTATTATTTAGAAATATCACTTGTTTTCCATTTTTAAGTATATCCATTGCCCATTTCCTTTGTCTCTGTTTTTAGAATATACCATTTTCTACAGTGATCTTCCTGACAAAAATTAAAAATATTTTCTCAGCTCACTAATTTCAATATTTTTGCAATAAATTTCTCCTTCAGAAAGAGCATTATAGCTCAAATAACAGCAGTGAGTTCAAAACAACTTTATAAATGGTGTATAACTAGACAAAAATATTTGTCAGCATAATTTCACATCTCTGCCATCTCTTTTGTGCACAAACAGGAGATTTCTTTTCCAACAGCATCTGAAGCGATGGCCTCCACTTTGTATATATATTTGTGTCAAAGCAATTTTGCATGCTTTTCATTTGTTCTGCTTAAGGGTGTCTAACATCTATGACATTTGCAGTTGCATGCTGGGAGAAGTAGTCCCCCACAGGGCATACTTCCCATATTAAAGGGATTACAATCTCCCCATTTTCTGCATATCTGGTTCAGACCTTCAGCTCCATGCAAGTTACTAGTGCAGCCGCTCAGTTGGGCAACATTTGGATGTTTCTCTCTTAGGTTTTCCAGCCTGTTTTAATATACAATATCTGTTCTGTTCAGATCTTGGCTGTGTTGAACTTTCTTTTCTGGAACTGCAAAATATCATAAATTTGGCTGCCTAGCACCACTGTCTAATGTAATACTCCCTAACCCGTCTTTAAAAAGCCTGCCAAAGTCAGATTACTGCAAACACGAAGATCAGATATGTCTAATATAACTTTAGAAAAACCATGTGCTGTTTCCGCATCACTATTATTGTTCTGGAAAGAAATGCAGAAAAAAAGATTTGACATCTACTGTCTGCTCTGGTAGTTGTGGCAGCTACTTAGGAGAAAAAAGTGTAATGCATATGGCAGTCCTGAAGGACTTCTAAACATTTTTAATTACAATTCTAATAAGGCTGGAAGTCTCATTAATAACTCTATATTGTTTTCTTCATAAAAACCAATCAAAAAACTTTCAGAAGGTAATGTCTTTGGATATTGAAAGTGTTCATGTCTGACACAACCAAAGACTTTTCCGTCACAGTTAAAGACAATTCCTCCTATTTCTCACTCAACCTAACATGAAAATGGTTATAGCAGTGGCTCAGGAAAGGTGTTTTTCAAATGCACACTTTTCTGTTTCTCACTGGGATACTGACTTTGTAATATTGAAAAAAAAATAATTACAAGTGTAAAAGCAATTGAAAATATGTTCTGTGTATCCTCAGATGGAATCCTCCTGATTTCAAGAATATTTCTCAAGTTAATTTACTTGAGAGACATCAGTAAGCTTGATTGGATAAGGTATATTCCTTCTGAGAGATGCACAAATACACCAAATTTTATGAGCTCTGAAAAAAAAATCATAGTGATATTGTTGTAGTTCATTATAATGTCCACAGAGCAGAAAGAAATAACTCTGGAAGTCCATTGTGCTACAGAAAATTAATCTTCCAGTTTATAACCAAGTCACAGCTGTGCAAAATGTCTGCAGCCAGTACAGTATGTGTCCTGTAACTAGGAGAGCTCCCAGACTTTATTTCCAGGTTCTCCTTCAGGTGTGCAGTCTTTTCATGAAAAGAAGATCTTAAGTGAAGCTACCACTGTGGTGCTGAAGCCAGCAGGAGGAATGATTACTTTATACAATTTCAGTCTGAAATTATTGCCTCTAAATCAAGGCACTGAATACGGGCAAATAGAACAGACTTTGGCCACATTTATTTGGCACCAGTGAGGTAAAAATCTCACTGAAAAGGAGAATTGTACCTCTGTAGTAATGGGATTACCTTCCTTTTGGCACTTCTCATTATCTCTTTAACACCAACCCCCTAAGAAACGTGATCTCCAACAATGCTTTGGGAAAAAACTGAGCTTTATATGTGGACTTAATTCCAACAGAGTGAATGACACCAGAACTACAACCACCTGTGAGGATTGTAAAAAGATGGTATCAATTCCTGGGGGCTATTTCTTCAAACAGTGTTTGGTGCACAGTCCTTGAAGGGAAAGAAATGCAGACAAAATACCTTTCAGGAATTTCTGCACACAAGATGTGTTCACTCCTGAAGCACTGGCCATACCGGTGCCATGACTGCCTTTCCATGTTTAGTGCTGACTGTTTCTTAAACTTAAAGCTTGTAGATGCTTGAAGGTCAGTTATGTATTCCTCTATGTATCTCAGATGGATTCCCAGTGGTGAAAAGGTAGTCAGTTGTGCAGTGCTAGAAGAACAGCTGTCTGGCTGGAAACAGGCAGCTAAGCAGGGTGTACGCAGGAAAGCAATAACAGCATCTCCTTCGAGATGTGCCTATTCCACAGCCTTTGGTGTAATCCTTATTTCCAACTACACCAGCAGGGACAGATTAAGCACTGATCATTACATCCCCTGGGATACATTCATATAATCAGTGGAAACAGGCCTGCAGAGTTCTCCATGCCTAGCACTGGCCCTGTAATCTCTCGATAAATATTGCCTCTGCTAGCAAGCTACGATCACTTAGGACAATATGCTCAAAAATATTTAATGGTCCCAGTGTTAATCCCAGTCAGAACTCAGTTTCTCAACACTTTCTGCCCAAAATAACAGATAATAAATTAGCCCTTTAAAAATAATTAAAAAATCAGAACTATTTCTGTGATAACACAAACATTTCAGTGTGTATATGAATCATCTTAACATGACATTCACACTAAAGACAGATAGATATTTTTCCATGTTAAAGTCTTAAGATAGGATATCCCATCAGTCCACTCCTCAGGCAATTAGCATATTAGCTAAATTTGCTGACAGGCATTCTGTGCGAGATTTATATCTCTTTTCAGTCCAAGTGAAATATTTGTCTTTCTGCAGTGTTTTCCAAGAACATACAACATGTTTGAGAGCTTTACTGTCCTATTTTGATAAGTCCAAAACTAAACTTAAAATGAATTGCTCAACCCAGCTTGCATGAAATGTCAAACTGAAGCTGGCAAAGGAAGATAACAGATCATAAAGGTGGCATTCTCAGGGAGCTAACTGGTGCCATTATGCTTTAGGCTTTCTCCATTGCTACACTGTATACCAACACTTGTAGGGGTTTATAACTTGGCTGCAAAAAAATGTTTTCTGGGCAAAACTTGACAGTCAAAGTCTTAACTTGAGAGCAAATATATTTTCAAACAAAATTAAAAAAATAAATAAATCTGTCTACAGGGCAGCTTTGAGCAATGCATAGTGCATCTGGTAAACTACAATAGACCCAGCACAGTCCCATGTGTGGGGCTCTGTCTGCCCCGCCACCATTCCCACAGAGGAATCATCATGACAACTGCTGGAAAAATAATAAAAAAAAAAAAAAAAAAAAAAAAAGAAACATTGCAAGCTTTTGCTTATTTCACAGATAGATCACTACATCACTACACAGGGAAGCAAAGTAATTTCAAGCCCGTCAGTGTAAAAGAGAGAATTAAGTCCTGTCCCATTTGCCTGCTCTTATCCATCCATCCACACATTTCAGTCTCAGTAGACAGGTTTCAGTTCTCTTAAGATCAATTACAATTCTCACTGACTTTAAAAGGTCATGGATCAGGACCTGAAGACTATCCCAGAGATTCTGTAAAGCAAAAAGCTACTAATCTCACCTGAATACCTGAAAGATGCAATAAACTTTTATTTTCCTGGGCAAAATCACATACTACTTAGTAGTATTGCAGTAGTTGTGCTGTATGACATAGTTATATGGTGTGGATGGACCATAGATGTGAAGCTGTGTGGAAGATGAGGAAGGACTCCTCTGTGCTCACCAAAAAAAGGTGAGCACAGAGGAGTTTAGTCTCTTTGAACTAAAGCTGTTTGTTAATTATATATAAATTCAGGAGGAAAAAAAAGGTTTCTGATTAATAAGAAAGAAATGCAAAAATTTCAAAACAGTTCATGATGGCATTTCCAAAAGGAAGTGTTTTGCTTTTCTGGACTAGATTCAAAAAGGACATTAAAAAATATTCCATAAAAATAAAAAACAAAGCAAACCAGTCAGAGAAGAAACTGATGGCATCGTTTGGGCAGTCTCTTTGCCTATGAGCATTTTGAACACCCTATCTTCCTGGAGAGGGCACTCACTCACCTTTGAACAAAAGAGTCATTCTGACTTGTCCTTTCTTTCCCCATAAAAGTTTATTTGCTTCAATCCACCCTGGAAATCACAAAATCTAAGTGGTTATGAGGTACACAGCCTTGGTTTAACATCTCTGCTCTGACACAAGCTCAAAGAAAAAGCAACTCCACAATCTCCTTCTCAGCTACAAAATAAGAAAAAGAGCAACAACTGGTAAAAAATCTGAATTCAGACCACATAACCTTTTTAGTTTCCATTTTGGCCATTGACTTGATAAATGGACTAAATGAATTAACATAGAACAAGTGTAAGTTTTAGCAAATACTGCATACTTCCACCAAAAAAAATACCTGTCTTTAGTTCTTCTGTGTCATCCAATGAAATATCACTGGATTAAACCTGTGAGAAACATGGTCAAAGACTTTCACAGAAAATTTAATGAGGCAATTTTGTTCAAGAACTTGTCCTAAGATCTAGAAGCAGTGAAAGACCTATGTAGAGTCATCAGAAGCTAAAAACTGTAGAAGAGAGTGTCTAGCCTAAACTTTTTGTTTGGAATTTAGTAATTAATTAAGCACTGTTTTTTCTTGTGTGTGTGTTTTGCTTTCCCATTTTCTTCAGTTTCTCTGCTTCTAGGGACAGAATAAGGGCAAAGGAATTTTTATCGAAAAGATAAATCACTTATTTCAAACATATACTTTAGCTGATATGTCATGATATGTCAACTAACATAAGACTTTGAGCCTGCAAGTGAGCATCTTATCTTTATAGTACTGTCAAGAAATTATTAATTTCTAGGAACAGCATATAAATGTGGAGAAGAAACATCAAGATCAATGCCTGATTTTAGAGTGGGTAGGCAAATCAACTGCTGATGCTATGAATTCAGTCATTTCTCATCAAAACCCAGCTCCTGATGCATAAACATTAAATTAAACTTCTGTCAACATTTGACAAGATGTCTATACCTGATACATCCTTTGATGCAATTATTTTCAAACTAGCTGGTAGCAGAAATTACCATTTCACATGTCTTTCAGTGCAAGAGGTATCAGATTGTTTTCTCACCAGTTCCCAACACCCAAGGAGACAATCCCCTCTTTGGAGTTAGCCCAAATTTACCTGTTGTTTAACTTTTTCTGCTTATTCCTTCTTGTACTCATACTGAAAATTATGCTATATTTGCACTAAACTATGGGGTTTCCTTATGATTGTATTGTAAAAAGAAATTCCAGATTTGATTAGGTAATCTCCATGTATGAGAAGCTATGCAGAGCTTAGGTAAAGTTGCAAACTTTTCTTGCAGAAGACAAATCAATGTTACAAAAACATAGACTGCCTCATCTATTTTGGAATCACAATAGGAATTAGCTTCAGCCAAAGGAGAAATTATATAAGTAAGCCCTGTTATTTTTATGTAAGGTATTTCATGGATGCCATCCTTAAAGATAACTGTAATACAAATGGTGGGGTTAAATGTTGAACATATTATACTTTAAAAAAAAAAATTAAAAGAAAAATGGATGTATATAATCTAATATAAACCCTGTTCATTTTTATTTTTTTTTTTTGGTTCTCTCATGCTCATTCTCTCTCCAAGTCACTTGGCACTCATTCCTTGGTAAAACAATTACTTCAGTGCCCTATTAGATTTACATTCACTACACTCCGTCAACTTTCTTATATCCATCAAATATTATTCAAGATGCACAAGAAAAAGGACAAAAAGAATTAAAATAGGCCAGGTCTGATAGAAATTATGGGACTGAACTGCTGCTACAGTCAGTCCTCTCAAGGCTGCAGGGAAGTTCAGAGGCACTCAGCACTTAACTTAATGTCACTGAATTTAAATGCCATATTCAAATGCTTAGGTTTGAAAGATCCCACATCTGCTTCTCACCAGTTTAGGTTTCTGTTCTAGTTTTCATCAGTCAGCTCACACACTGGATATGGATACATCCCTGTACATAGCTGACTTGATCAAAGACACCAGTGGGAAGATCAGGACATGAGGGGAGGATGAAAAAGCACCTTGGCTTCTTATTAAGACCACTGAAAGCTCAACCATGGTCATCAACTACATCCTTAAAAAATGCCAGAAGTCATTCTAGCTCCTTTGTAAGGAAGTTGAGTTACAATTAGTGGTAACAAGCAAGTATTTTAAAAACAGTTATAGTTATCAAGCCTGACTGCCTTTGAGATAGCAGCCATTTTGCCTTTGCCAAGTTGAAAGAGTACTGCTCCATACTGGTGTTACTCTTTGCCATTGCACTTATCTCTTAAGTATGCCTTCTCCCACCTTTTCCTCTTGATATAATAAACTAAAGTTTTGTTACAGACTCTGCTATAATTTCTCAGTAATCTGAGAGGATAACCACAGCAGCAGTTTTGAGGTTGCCAGCAATTCCTGCTACTGGCAATTTTCCGTCAGTCTTGTTAAGAATGTTGCCACAATTTTACCACAAATAGTAAGTCTGTGGCATACTCCAGAATTTGCATACAATTGCTGTTAGCTTACCAAAGTGATCATTTCTGTTAACAATAGCTCTCTTAAACTGCTTGAAAATCAGGATTCAGCCAAGCCAATCTGTTTTACATTATACAAAGTATTTTAATGTGAAACCTTCTAATAGAAATAATCACTAAAGTCACTTTGAGATCATGTTTGCTATCTTCAAGACTTGAAACAAATTAATTGTATGCTTGCTTTTCAGATTATTTGTACTTTTTTATCCATCAGGGAAAAAAAAATCCGTGGAAGCATGTTTAGCTAAAATTTAAGTACAAGTTGTTTTGTTAACATTATTAAAATGCATATTCAGCAAATTCATTTGGCTGCATTAGCTCATACATTCATGCAGCTTCTGAGTCCTTACATTGAGCTACTAGTAGTTCTTGAGAAAATTAATACTAAAATGTGCTTGTGTTGCCTTTTTATTTCACATTAGATAGGTGTTAACATACAAAGTAAATTACAAAAAAATCTAAACCTATTAAAAGTATTTGTAATGAGATGTAGAACCATGTGAACCTGGTTTGGTTAAGGATTTTTAAAGAAATGCGATCAAATGTCACCAAAATGTATTAATTTGGACAATATTTCAGTTTACAATTACTTATTTTGTTGAATAAAACTGAAACGGCATGGATTGTCACAGCTTACATTATATTATTTATTTTTATAAACCTGTAGAAATATGAAATTAATTCTCCAGAAGTATTTACTTAACTAATTATTTTAAGTCAGGACATTCTTCCTGTTATACACAAGTCTCACATGCATGTACATTTTGCTTACACTCATACTTGATCTTGTTTTACGAGTTAGCATATTGCTGAGAAGGATGGAACAGTTTAAACACTCTGAAGGGTTGTGGGTTTGATTTAAGAAAACCTTGGGGCTGGTCATATAGGAAAAGTCCTTCCTAAAATGCTTAGGGAAGATTTTTTTTTTTCATTCTAAAAAAAAACAAACCACCTATTCAACAGGTTTTAATTCTTTTAGAGTAGCTTGACAGTATATCAAATTGTCCAGTCATTAAATACTGCCACTATAATGAAGCTGCCTTCTCTCATTATTATATCATTCTCTCCATTACTGAAAAGACTTTGGCCTAGACATTCATTTAATGGTGTTTTCTTTACTAAAAAAGCAATATGTTTTATTGATAAAATTGAAAACAGTCTGTTCTTTAATGTGGAAATTAATTTTCCAAACCTCTGCTATTTTGAAGGCTGGCACAAGGATAAATCTACAAATTTCAATTAATTTCACTAGTGTTGGCTGTCCTTGAAACAAAACAGATGCTGGTTCTTTTTTCTGTACTGCTCAATGTGGATTTTTGGATTCTGGAAACCAATTAAAAATGATAGGACAATTAATGTGAGCTTTCACTTATATTACCTTTTAGCATCTAACTAGCACTAGACTGCTTAATTTTGAATGGTGACAGAGAACAGAAAGGCCCTAGTAGTAAAGACCATATTCATTCTCTTCTTTATGACAATGGAAATAATGAATACATTTATTGTAAATAAATGGACAAACACTGAGCTGAAAAAATATGTAAACATTCACATCCAATGCCTTTAGTTTAGGACTTATCTCTGTTTAATATCAAGATATATAGCATTAATGTCATTCCCACATTTATTTAATCTTGTGATAACTAGATTGGGCAGGTTGATATAAGACATTGATTTCATAAATCTTAAAACTGTATTAATTGATCATCGGGTAATGGAGATCTTGACTACCAGTAAATGTTTTGTCATAATGACTCATCTACATAACAAGTTGTTTCTTCTTGACCCAAGGGCAAGTTAAATTTTTCACACAGTCCAACAGTGTTTAGGATAAACAGTTTTAATTAACACTGTTAGGACACTCTTTTATTTGTCTGTGGCCATTCTAATGACTTCATAAATCCTCTGAGTTCTGTTTTTATATATAGCACTCACTGATGTAGTGCTAGTATTGTGCTGCTCTGTTCACTTTCAGACTGAAAGACTAAGGAATCCTCTCACCTATGGCCTTGACCCATGTCACATTGAAAAAAAAAAAAAAAAAAAAAGTTGTTTAATATGCACCCAATACCTAAGCACCATTCACCCACTTGGTCAGAGCTCTAGCTATTCATTCTGAGTTTTTAACAAAGAAGTGTATTCAATTTTCCCAGCAACCTGCTGCTTTTAGTGTATTTCACATCACCATTAGGATATTTTAATGGCTACTCCAAACAGATTAGTAGAGAAATTAGACTGGAAGAGATGGCAGAAAAGAAGTTGATACTCACAGGTAGAAAATAATTAAATTCTAAAAACAAGTTCTCACATCACCACTGTTTACTATATGTGTGGAAGATAAAAGTTCTAATAAGTTCTCATCTCAACTGCTGCTTCAGTCAATGCTTTCCTAGTACTGTTCCTCAAGACAAACTCTTCATAAGATTGGCTGACACTAGGTGGTTAAGCAGACAAGAAAAAGATTGCTTAAGATTACAGAAGCAGAAATGCTTCTGCACATGGTCCCATGTGTTTGAGCGAGAAAAAACAAGAGTCCTTCCACTCTCATTTTTCTCTTTCATACTTCCCTTGCTATTACATGCCTATAACATCTGCGTCACTTCTGTTTATGTTCACATAATACCTTGTCAAAGATTGCCTACGAATAGATTTCCCAAATGTCCTAATTTTCATCCAGTTAGGAAGTCCATCCCACTGTGCCACTGCGCCATATTAATCCCTGAAGTATCCAGGTGAGACTGAAATTCAGTTTCTGAATTGGCCATGTTGGGTTCTGTGCTAATCATTCTACCTCCTGTAATTTAAATTGTTTCTTAATTACATTAGGAAGAAATCCAGAGTAAACTCTTTTCCCTGTTGCCATCAGCAGAAGCTGCTGATGGAATATGCTTAGTTGTAGTGGACCCACCAGAATGAACAGACTGTGGTTTCCTGTACCAGAGGAAGGAAACAATTGGTTTTTCCCACAAGCACATAAAAGAGGCTGCTGTTTTGTAGATAAACATAAGGGAAGGTGTGTAAGCCACGTACTTCCTTTTGCAGCCAACTCAGTCCTAAAAGACCAAGATTACCCTGCACATATCTGAAATTAATTCAGGCTCAAGCAACCCAGCATGAAAATCCAACTGCTGACAAGTTATAGCTCTAGAAATACACACCATGTCTCTCTTTTAAGCAACAGAAAATTTGTGGAGATAACAATATTAATTCTTCTATATCTCCCTTAGTTTTTAGTTCTTTATAATGATAAAGAGATATTTACAGTTTTACTTTGCATATAAAAAAAAAAAATAAATCATTTTCTGCTTAAAATTAAAAGCCCAGACAATGATGGATGAAAGATCAGTAGCAGTTAGGTTCTTAATTCTGGTTTTTCTTCATTAGATATTTTAAGGCATATACTGAAAAGTTTTTTTAAAAAAGTCCAGGAGTGATCATTTTAGTGCCCTGATCTATGCAGCCAACCTTAAAGATATTCCTCTGAATGACATATTACTTGTCCTCACTACACAGTTTTTGAAGAGTCCAGAAAAAACCCTCATGGTTCTGTTACTTTAAATGATTCACACTGTCATAACAGATGATTGATTTATGGTGTAGTGTCTCAACTTTAGAAAGTAATCAGCTGAGCTGCAGGTGCTTGGAAGGGAATTTTCTCATTTGTGTTTTAACAACTTTGAAAAAAAAAGTAAACCACAAAAAAATTTATTCTTTCAGCTTTTAATATTCCTCTTTAATTTAGGTTGCTTAATATTGCTGACCATTTCTCATCTTACATTATTTATATTGCTTTAAACATTCAGGATCACCTGAAAAAATAAGAAGCTTGGAATATACCCCATCAAAACTCTTGCAGGCTATATCATTTCTAGAGAAAAGGGGCACAAAAATGAATCTACACCTGACTTTAGGATGTTACACCTCAGATTCAATCTTTCTTGCATTTTAGGGCACCAGAGGCAGTTTTGGGTTTCTGTGGTTTTATACCTGCAAATGAAATTGTTGTTTTGCAGTCTATTTTATATTTATTTATATTCTATTTTATGTATTATGTTTCATTTTATGGTTTGCCTGTAGTTTGAGAAAATCACATATGATTTTTACAACCATTAAATTCCTGTCTAATATGTGAAGCAGAGGGATAGAGTCAATCCAGGGATTCATCAAGTCTGTTTTACTTTACAGAATATCTTGTCCTGGTCCCTTATTATCATATTTTTTTCCCCAATAATCTGTGAATGGTACTTTAGCTTTCCTGTATATAGTGGAAAAAAAAAATTAAAACACTGGACTGTCACTTGTTTTCATAATTTCCTTTACTCATGTTATCCTTTTATGGTGATCATAGACCACAGAGGACCTTGAACTCTTACGAAACTTTACAAATAATCCTCTTGGTACAGCAGCATCCCATAGGGCATGTTTCCCCCTTGCAGAGCATGACCCCACCTATCCACTCGAGTCAACAGACATTTAGCCACTGAGTGCAGTGGGATTAGGATGCAGCCCTAATACTTCACCTAGTTGCTCAGCTGCTCCAGAGCTGATAGGACAGCAGGAGCTCATATGATACTGTGACGTAGGAGTCCTCAGTTTCGTACAGCCTTGCAATGCTCTTAGCCTCATCAGAGAGCCTGATAATCCTCAAATGATACTGTTGGCTTCTTGCACTGTTGCTTGGTAATGAAAACAGAGAAACGCTTCCAGCAGTGAACCATCACCCTTCAGTCCTTAAGAGAAAACACACATGTGAAGAGAAGCACACAAGCATGCATGCTTGCGCATGCACACGCTCGTTATGGCTCATGTATATCATGAAATGACTTGCTAGAGACATGGCTGACCTGTGGAAAAACTTATCTTGGTTAGATTAAAATATACCTCACCTCTTAAGCCTTTTTCCTTCATGAACATAGTAATCTTTTTACCTCAGTGAACTGCATTTTGTCTAATGCCTTGTATGTTTGAAAAATTATATGGTTAAGCAAGACATTTCATAATCATTAATCTATAGTTAACTCAGCCTGCTGTATTATGCAATACTATGAGGAACAGCTGGGGCCCCCTAACCAGAAAGCACTTTTATGGTTTCTCTTAAGGGCCATTAAATCAACGTGATGAGAGCACAGCTGGAAAAAATCCTGCAAAAATTTATCAGATCCCACACAATATGTAAAGGGACCACTCAGTGTAATTGCAGACTCAGCACCAAGCATTCTCAGTTGAAACTACAGGTGGAGGAACATTTACAGCAAAGCTTGTATATGGTCCTGAAAATGTCTGCTGCCTCTCCCTTTTCCCTCTTCCATGGGATTTTCCATTTGGGCCTCAGGAACTGCTATAATTGCCATGGATCCCTTAGGGGTAGATTAATAGAATCCCGAGAGCAGCCTTTTTGACGATTGCCACACTGCCTGCTTAAGCCATTGGAGGCAGAACTTTCTAACACTAATGCAGAAGATGGTGGCAGTGCTGCCTCCTTTACCTCAAACACACTCTGACAGGGGCCTGGAAGTCTCATGCTTTCCTCCTTCACATTTTGAAACCGGAGGCAGAGAAGAGGAAAAAGCTAATAATCCCTGAAACCCGCATGTTTCATGACTGTTCACACATCATAGATAATGCAAAATAATTAAATATTAACACTGGTACAGAGTTATAATGTCCTTCAGAATTAACCTCTCATGAAATAAAGAAGATTGGGAGTGAAAGGCATATTAATCAGACTAGATCAGACAAATAAAAAAAATTATTAGACCTACTCCTTGGATGTCATGGATTTTAAGCCTCAGAGCAATTTCTTTAGCACCTTTCGTAAATGCCTATTAAGGACCTGATCTGAGAAACCTGTTGAAGACACTGTAATTCTGCTGTGGTCTTAGTCTGCATCATAGCCATAAACAGATAAAGGAAAATATAGTAGAAAGAGAAGAGCTAAGTATTGAAAGAAGGACAGGGACAAATGAGAGAAAATACAGTCCAAAAACAATATTAAAAAAAAAATATTAAAAAAACCCACACTTCTGGGAGAGCCCAAGTGGTGGTCCATGGGTATTTTTGCACACTGGTGAAAAAGTAATAATTGTACATGCCTGATAACCACAAGTCCGGGGCTATGGACTAAATGCACATTAGAAAAACTCGACATTAGAGGCCCTGATCCTACCAAACCTTACAGTCAAATCTATGCAAGGCAGTAGACAGGTGTCTTCCTACTGCTCGACACAAGTGGCTGGTATAAAGCCAGATAGGCTCATCATGAATGTTTTTATTTACAGTTTCCTTCCTGTCTCCACCAGAATGAGCAGCCTACACAGTCTGCTTCACTTCTTTGCTTCTCTTTATATGTGAGACTGTCCTCTCTTTAAATAAGATGTCCATGAAACAGCTGCTGTGTTCAGCACTCTACTATTACCAAATAGCGTAGGATTGGAACTAAAATGAAACAAATCAAAATTAAAAAAAAAAAAAAAGAAAAAGAAAAAGAAAAAAGCAAACAAAAGAAAACAACAACAACAAAAGAAAAAAACAAACTGGAAATGTACATGTGTGGGAGGGAGGGTTTTGACGTAGAAATTAAGACCACTGACAAATTAGAATTTATCTATATGCACTACAGCTAGAAGCTTTGCACATACAAAGGGAGCCATGACCTTAAAGGACCATATTTGGGCAGATTGCACATGGACAGTAATTAGATGATAGCACATAATGTACATAAGAAAAATATAGATGCATGTGTATAGTAAGTGTGCATGTATATATGGGGGGGTGGTTATAAAAATGTTGTGTGCATGATTTATGTTGTATATTTTTATTCCTGCTGTATTTAATATACATATGTTACTTAGATACACAGAGATAAGCATGTATCTGATAATATCACACTGATTACAATTCACAGTGATTAACATTTGATTAAAATGCAAGAAAGATCATATTCCACTGAAATATCTCTCATCTCTTTTTTTTTTTTTTTTTTCTGACACCCCTCCCAGCCAAGACCAAGATTAATCTGGTTTTATGTAGCTTAGGAAGACTGAAGGACTTTTTTTTTGCCCTTACATCTTCTGGAACTGCACTGAAAAAATGTCAAGGTCTTTATAGAAAATCTCTCTTGCAGGCAAGATGCTTGAAGGCTAGAAGCATAACACAAATGAGATCCAGGACGTGGCTGAGGGGAGAGGAAGCTGTGCTCATAGTCAATATTTCTTTTTAAATTTTACATCTTCCCAGTGCTATTCTTTTTTGTGTGTGTATAAAAAGTTCCACATTATCTACAGAAAAGAGGCTTAAAAAATATCCCGTAGTTTTCCAAAGTACTATTTGTTCTTAAACATATTTTGACAGTCTTGCTGCTGTTAAAATATCTTGACATAACCTAAGCAGAAATACCCTCTGCAGTAGTTCTTGGTTCTTTTTTACTGAGGAAGTCTGAAATGAGTTTCCAAATCCAAAGCAGGGGAAGTACAGAATTTTTGAATTTTAAAAACACAGAAAGCCAAGACTCCCTAAGGTATACAAAAATGTAGAGGGAGAAATTCTATCTTCCCAAGGTTAGCCAAATGAAATGGGGAAGAAAGGGAATTAATTCTTTTCAGAAACAAAAGAGAAAAAGAGGAGAAAAGCTTGGGCCATTAGTACCAAGCAGGAGTTACTGCAGCTTGCTGCATCATACATTCTCTCCACTGTCAATTCAGTCTAGCACAGGATGCTCTTGGCCCATAAGAGTATTGTAGCTTTAGATCAAGACATAACACAGGAACAACCAGTAGAAAGCTCCTCTATGGTTTTACATTGGCCTGTGGCACACTCATAACTGTTACTATGTCAGGTTACTTATAAGGTGGCTATAAGATCACCCCAGAGCCTTCTCTAGGCTGAACAATCCCAGCTCCTTCAGCCTGTCCTCATTGGAGAGATGTTTCAGCCCTCTGCTCATCTTTGTGGCCCTCCTCTGGACCAGCTCCATGAGGTCCATGTGTTTCCTGTGTTGAGGGCTCCAGACATGGATGCAATACTCCAGGTGAGGTCTCACCAGAGCAGAGTAGAGGGGCAGAATCACTTCTCTTGATCTGCTGGCCACACTTCTCTTGATACAGCCAACTAATGGAGTAGAGGACAGACTCTGACATTATCTCAAGTTCCAAGAAGATGTCTTGCTGTGTTAATCCTTTTTCATATCCAGATCATCAGAAAAATATGAAGTGCTCATATCCCCTTAATTGTATTTCAAAATAATATGTGGTTAATGTGACTCATTCACCTCCATTAAATATAAACAGTGCTTCACTATGAGTTCTTTAAAAATTTCTCTATTTCATGATCCCTTAGATCAAAATCAGCTCCTTGTGGTTTTATATAATCTGTTTAATTTCACACAATTTCTTACATTTTAAGAGTATTTTTCAAGAAGAAATACTTCTTTCTCTCCATTAAATCCTTCCTCCTCATCCTCCACCCCAAACCAATGTTTTAAATTACAAATAAAGTCAGTTCAGGGTTGCTGGCAAACTCCTATGTTCATTCTTGATACTTTATTCAAAATGAAAGAAAATCTCAGGGTCCCCACAGGATTAAATTTCTGAGATAGTAAAAAACTCTACCAGAGAATTTTCAAAGCTAAACCTGCTTGGGGTTTTTTTTTGGTTGGTTGGTTTATTGGTGTTTTTTTTTAATGATTGGCCCAAAAGCAGTGAGATACATGTGTAAGCAAGGAACTATATTCTCTACAATTTGCACTGATTAATATACTATGCAGTAATATGGTTTTTTATAAATGTGGATGATACATTTATACCTCTCTACTGTGCAAAGAGTTGTCTTGGCTAGCTGACTTAGTACTAGTGGGCAGAGAAACATTCAATGTTTTCCTCTAAGTGGATACCATGACTTAGACCACTACTGTGTCAAAATATTATTATGATGCAAAAGGTCAGATTGATGACCCTTTGAAAATGTCTCCTTAGACAAAGAATATGTCCAACCACCAAGAAATGAACATTCCTGATGACACACTGTTAATGCACAATGGAAAGTTTGATCAACTGCCTCCTTCACACCACATTGCAAATGCCTTTCTCCTTGGGAAAGGACTGTGTAAGAAACATTTATTTCCTGAAGAAATGGAACATTATTCAAAATGAAATTCCAGTCCTCCCTTTGAAAGACTTCTGTCTTTGTCATTTCCTTTTTAAAAACACAAGTACACTGTACCAACAGACTCTCATCTTATTTATACCCAAACTTTGCAAATATTGGTGGAATTGGTGTGAATTTATACTGCTGTAAATACTTAAACACAGTGTTCAGCTCTTATTAGAACTGACCTTTTTATCCATCAACTTATAAAATATGAGCTGGTCCTGAATGTAGCATGAGATCATATAATCAGGGAAGGACCCAGTGGAAAAACTACTGCCATTTTTACCCACCACTGCTTACACTCTTCTAATATCTTATACAAAAGATTTATTTGTATTATGGCATTCAGTCACAGTCTGGTATTTCCTTGGTATCAGTATCTTGAAACGTGAACTGCATCACCTTTCAATATTCTTAGATATATATAAGTACATACATTTGGTAATTTAGCAGCAATATACATAAATAAAACTGTGGGCACTAGAGCCAGGTCTATCCTTCTTTAGAGGGTAGTATTATTATAATTTGTTGCTATTGAACACTTTGGCCATAAAATACTTGTCTATTTTACAGATTTGAAAGTAAATGAGAAGGTGAGAGGAATAAATTAGAAGGTATATATGTCTGAAACAAAAGTAACAAAATTAAACTGAAAATTTTCTCCTAATTGGAATGGCTTTGCATTGACTCCCCTTACATAAATCCAAGCAGTAGAAATTACTTTAGGTGAAGAGCTTATGGGTTTGAAATGTATCTAGAAAATAGAAAAATAGCATTATGCATTCACTTCTGAGTAAATCACTTACAAAGAGAGTTTTTAAGGGGTGTATGTTCTTAATTTCTTGCATTATAGAAGTACTGAAACAAAATTGAAATTGCATCAACTATCCAACTGTTCATTAAAAGCTTATGCTATAGTACTGTGCTTGTATGTGTGCAGGTGTTTTCTTCTCCAAAAGATTATCAAATAGCAGCCAGAAACAGCTCAAGGTATGGAATCTACTTCTCTCAGGCTGTCAATCACACAGTAGCTGCCATTCATCTTGAGCACTAATTTGGATGGAAAGATTTCTTTTCTGCTTTTTAAACTTGGCTTAAATAACTTATTTTCTTAGACAGGATCAAGAAACACTGGTAAAGGAAAAGTAGATAGTTCCCTAATCCATTGGTGTCAGTTAAAATGCACTGTACAGTCATCATCAGGCAAGGAAAGTCAGATGGGCAAAAAACACCCCACAGCCACCTCTGTAAAAGCACAACTATATTTAGAAAAAAAACAAAAACACAATTCAAGCAGCATTCTGGTCTGTTTCTCTAGCAACTAGGAAAGGGAATTTTGTTGGGGAACTTCAGAAGTCAAATTGTGGTAAAAACAATCCCATAGGTAAAATCTATAACATGATTTTGTAGGAAAGTATGTGTGATCATAGTATTGGCCTCTGAATCTATTTAAAATTTTGTGGGTAGTGGACCTCAAATACATTCACTTTGGCTTAACCTAAAATCTTGATAGGCACAGACTTCATTATGATTATTCCACTACAGTCTTTTAAATCTACCTATGTAGGGGTTAAACACACCTGCATAAGAGATAAAGGACAAAAGAACAAACAAACAAACAAACAAAACAAACCACCATAAAAAAACCCCACAACTTTCTTAACCTGTTTAGACAGCAAAGAAGGGACATTTGACTGACTCCACAGCCTCCTGTAGGGTTTCAGAACTGGTAAAAATTGGATACTTATACAATTTTCATTATTCCAGAGAGAAAAAAGAGAAGAATGAGGGAGAAGGTAGGTATTCTCTCTCTCAAAAAAAAAATTATATATGTGGATTTAACCACTTATTTTGTCCACTTATGGGTTTTGTGGGTTTTCTATATAATTAACGACTGCCAGATAATAATCTACTCTAAGAGGTCTAACTTTTCTTCAGTACCACCAAATATAAAAAATAGATGCTGCCAATTTCTTTATGGTGTCAGAATAGAAACAATCCCAAGAGAACTCTTAAAAGGGACATGATGTCCCAGATTTACATGGTGTAAGGAAGCAAAACCACTGTTGAGCCTTTGCAGTCAGCAAGCAGGGTTTTTCCAGCTGCAGGGACACCTGTTTGGAGTACTTGACCATGACTCCATCATCCAAATTCTCTCTGCTTTACGTGCAGTACTATCAATCTTCAGGGTACCAATCTTCATCTTCCAAGATTATAAGAATTTTACAAAGATACATTCAAACAGGCCCCAAACAAAGTGCTATTGCTCATGTTATTTCCTTCTGACAGCAGATCTGAAATTAAGTAGTAGTTATAACCATTGCATGGGTAAACTGGATACATATAGATTTGCTCTATCTGCCAGTCTTTGGAGGACTGGTGGGCAAACCAGTGTATGAAACACATTTAAGCAGTGAAATTACTCAAGGTTCGATTGTCTAACTTCTTTGAAAGAATTTGACTCAGCATTTGGTCTGTGTCTGATCTCCTTGCCTCTTTGTGGCCAAGGTACAAAACCTCTGAATGTAAAAATGTATGCTTGGAAAAAGAAATTCAAACCAAATCTGCACTGGAGTCAAAGGTTACCAAAGGGTTTCTGAAGACAGACTGTCTATTCAGTTACATGCCACCCAAATAACACTGCAATCCAACAGCTCCCTTCAAATAAACACAGTGAATGGCAGAAATCCTCAACCAATAAAATTCTTCAGTTTTGTATAAGTTAGCAGCTGCACCAGGGAAAAATATTCACATTTTAGTCCAAATGGGAGCAGTTTCTGCGTAACTTTATCCAAGCGGACAGTTTAGAAGGTGAGAAAGAAGCCAGGTTAAAGGGGGTAGAGAAGGGAGACTTGGAAGTATGGTGAGACTAGAGAGAAGGGCAAGTGTGGAAGAGACTTAAGAATAGTAATTCATGGAATATAGGTGAGTGGAAGAATGAGGTACTTTAGTGGGAAAGACAGAGGGCTCCAGAGAAAGGAAAGATTACTCCTTCCCTTTGTACTCTTCTGAAAAAGTACAAAGGGAAGGAGACACACTTCCACAGCAGAATAAGATTCCCTTGTTCAGCTTTTCATGGAATAACATGTCACATTTGTGGTGGTTTGGAGAGACGATGGAGCATTTATTCCAAGTTTGGAAGGGATGTATGAATTGGGAGCAAATAGTGTTTGCAGTCCAGAGAAGGCATATCCTCAGAGCATCCCCAGAATTTTCATTGCAGACATCTTTCATGAAGGAGAAAACTGTCTTCTTGGCTCCTGCTCTCTCAGGATATATCCTACTTTCCATTTAGCTCATGAGCTTTGCAGAAATAACATTAACCTAAATCAGACCTTTACATTGCTGTTTCCATCTCCTTCTATTCAGAATTCAACTGCAAGAGAGGCACAATGTCATTAAAGTTAACACCTTTTAAATCTTTTATTTCTATTTTTACAGGTCCAATATGCAATAATTGGCAGAACAATACATTTGGAAATCTACAGTGCCAAAGGAAACCATTCAATATCTTTCCATTCAATGCCCTGAGTATTTTCTCACTCCAGTGTGTAAAAACATTTCTTCTTGATTCACATAGTCCTTCCAAATCCTTGCCAAATTATGCAAAGAGCTTTAATGATGCAAGAATCTTATTCCTTATAATGGGACTTGGACAAAAAAAAAAATAATAAAAAAAATTGCAAGACACTGAAAACGGGTACTGAAGCTACTGCCAAAAGTCATCACAAAACAATACTTTTAATATTATTCTGTCCTGTCTGCAGTACCTCTCCCGTATCTCATGTCTCTTTAGGTTCTGCTTTTAATCTGTAGTGTTCCTGTAAAATACAACCAATAAGCACTATTTTCATTTTATAGATACAAACACACTCCTCTCACAGAGGCTACAGCCTCAATTCAGTAATATATTGGGCCAATTGTTTGATTTTAAGTACACAATAAACCCCCAAATTAATGTTTTATGGTCCTACTCAACTGAAGTCTCAGCAGCCTTCCTCTATATTCACAGCAAAATGCATCCCATGCCAGAAATGGAGCATACATCCCTTTGTCTAGTCACATGTAGATTCTTGGAGATAACCTTTGCCTTTGGCTCCACAGAGAAATATAAAACCAAACCAAACCAAAATAAATAAGAACAACAAAAACAAAACCAACAAAACAAACGAACCACACAAAAACAAAACAACTAACCCAACAACTGTGCTTAAATTTAATTTTTCTGGGCTGTTTTCCTTTCTCCCCTAGGCATCTCAAAAATAAAATAAAATCCACTGCTGGAATGAGTCTCTACAGGAATATGAACTGTAACCACCCACCACTCCAATGAGTAGCCTGAGCACCTGCCTGTAGAATCCTATCATGTGGGAAGTTTTAATCCTGCTTTTTTGGAGGCTGTTCCACTTTGTATAAAATATCTTCAGGCTTATTTCAACAATCTAAATGATTTATTAGTTTGACACAATGGACAAATCACCTTTGACCCTCCAGCCTGCATGACCACATGATCAGGTAATCATTTACAGCTGGATCATCTTGAAAGTGATCTCATCACAAAATCAGTGAGACATGAACTGTTGTTGAGCACAAAAGATGCCCAAAAGATGTGTCCCTCCTCATAATTCCTGCTTCCTGATACTGTAAAGTGATTGTTGTGGGCCACAGAAAAATGAGCATGTGGAAATAAAGATAGACAAAATCCCTCCCTAAATCTGCATAAGCAGCCAAAAGTTCCGTTTTTAACCCAAACAGTCTGAAATGATTACAAAAATGTAGATCTGGCCTGAGAGTGTTAATTTGAGCTGTGAAAATTCTCACTTAAATTTTTTTCTTTTTTTTTCTTTTTTTTTTTGAACACCCTTACAAGTATGTGATTTGAATTTGCCATTAGAAATGAATTTCAGAGCAAGACTGTACTGCTTATTAAGTGAATATCACCAGCTTTCAGCCCTTTCACAGTCTTGCTTCACAACCTGTAGTCATTTGTGTTGGCAGAGAAACCTTTGCAAAATTTGATATTCAATAAAAGCTAAAATAAGGATATTTTTTCAGTTTCCACTTGAGTGTGTCAGGAAACGGGGACTGAAAGATTTATAGTTTTGGGTACAAGAACTAGTTAAGAATTAAGCAAGAAGGCACTCATTCTCCCCAGGAAAGAAAAACCTCTAGTGTTACAGTCAATAGGATTTTTTCCATGTACCTCTATGAGAAGATCATTGGATTTCAAGATGCAAATGGAAAGTGGAAAAACTCAGTGATCCGACTAACTTACTGCTTTTAATGAGAAGGGAGGCACCTCCCAAAGTTATAGCAATTTATTTGCCTTGATTGAGAAAGGTGCAGTACCCCCTCTCAGGCATCAACACAACCACATCATTTGCGTGCCTTCTCCAAATAACCTCTGCATGCAATAACTGAAAGGGCTGCTGAGAGTTACATGGAATATATCTCTAGGGAATTACTCCTAGATGAAGATTTTGCAAATCAAATTTAAATCTTACACTCTCCATTATTCCCTCTAAGCCACCAATATGTATTTCCTGTGAGACAAAGGACAATTGGTGTTTTTGCATGTCAAGTTATAGTAGCACATTTTCTTTCTCATCTTCTTAATACAGGGCATCCTTTTTGTTTACAGTGCTCAGAGTGCTATTGGTTATATTGCTAAAGTTTTGCCTTTCCAAGCAGACAGCACACTTTACTCCTTTACCCTTTTCTACCCTCCTGTCCTCAGCTTCAAGTGCTATAGTATGACACAGGTTCCCTTTCTCAAAGGAAAGAGAAAGTATTTTTCACAAAAACAAGAACTCCTCTTTTGGCAACAAACAAAGGAGAGAAAAAAATATATCCAGAGAAACTCTAATAAAAAGTGCTTTTTTTTTTTTTGCTGTTTGATGACACAGGCATAAAGCCAAAATTCACCCATTGTACTTCACATTCAAATTATCTTCACACAGCTCTATATTGCTGACAGCTCTCCAGCTACAGCCATGCTACTGGGTGTCATTATAATAGTTCTCTATGACATTATGGTGTGTCAATGTTTATGACCTGTATCCAAAAACTGGACGACACTCAAATCTGTTGACTGTCTCTAAATCAGTATTTTTGAAAAGACTTAAATAACAGAGAATATCACTAGAATTGCTATTGCTCAACTGGCCCCATCTAATCTTTTTTTAATTGAAAACACAAAAAGGTTACAGAACCATAAAGCCCATGCAAAACAAAACACAGGAAAATACTTATAGTTTTCCTATAGAAGAACACATATAAAACCTGCCACTGTATGAAGGTTCAGAAGGCGCTTTTATTGGTGCATGGCTGAATTATTTATTGCTACAGAATACTGTATTCTTGACAATTACATGACCTCTGGCATTAACAAGATTCCTTTTTTGGTGGCCTTTAGAATAGAAAACCTACTTCACGTCTTATGACTTTAAATTATATACTACCTGAAGAGTTTTTAGTGGGCTAAAATCACAGAGTGTCAGTCACCTGGAGATAGGCCAAAAGTGGGTTAGGGTGGTTTCACTTACCTTAGCTTTCAAAGAATTGAAGGCGTGATGAGCAAAACAACCTGATTCACAAGCAAACGAGAAAAATGAGCAAAAGGTGGAAGGCAGGAAAAGCAAAGCAAGGGGTTACTTAGGGCTTGTAGATCTTCAGCTAGCAAGACTGATAAATTAGTGTTTCTATAGTTAGGCAACTAAAAGAATGATGTGCTTAGGCATAGCTGATTACCTTTCCTTCATCAGTCCAAGCCTACCTATTTGTATAGAGCTAAGCATAACTAATGGTCCATTTTCAAGGAAGAATCAACCTGCTTTTATTTGTAGTGTGGATGCCCTCCAAGTATTTCAGTAATTATATTAAACTGCAGTTGAGTGATAAATATGAAAGTTAGGCTCTCTCTTATCCCAGAGGAAAACTTCACTGATTTCTAGGGTGGTTTTTATGTTGTTTTTGGTTTTTTGTTGTTTTTTTTTAATTTATCTCTGTTCAGACGAACTTCTGAGGACTAATTAAATTGGGTAATTTAATGGGTAACTAAACACCACATCTCTAGTTCTCTGATACTTCCCAGTTCTTAGATATAATCACATCTAAGACATGCTTCATTCTCCTCTACCTTCCTGAGAATGTCCTATAATTTTATGACCAATAGCAAAGAAAGCCAGGAAAAATGCAGCATTATTGGCAACAATGCATTATCAGACATTCAGTCCAAGCAGTTCTAACAAGTTCTGTGCCTTTAGTCACATTTTTCAATTATAACAGTTGTTAAGTCACACCCCTCTGAGTTATTCTGGTAATAAATCATTTTGTCCATCTGGAAAGTCCCCACTCCCTTCTGGGAAGCACTTCCAGAGGCTGTCAGAAGCCCGCACCCTGTTTGTGAGATAGTCCCGCTGGACAGCAGAAAACACACAGAGATCATTGAGCCACCATTGTGACTTTTTTCAGTACAAAATGCACACCATTAGGAGTGGGAAATTATACAAAACACCCAGAGGAAAAGTCAGGTAATAGGCAGAACGTGTACCTTTCTGCTATCCTTCTGTTGAGCAACAGTTGGGGTACCCACAGCATCTGGTAACAGGCAGTGTCTAGGATTTCTCTGAGGAGGAAAGTCCCTTGCTTTCAACCATCACATTTATGTTCAGTATTTGTGAAATAGCTGAAGTTAATAAGGCTTTCAAATGACTGCATCATGAGACCTTCAGAGTTTCAAATGAGGCTTTTGAAAAGGTAGTTAAAACTGGCATGTTGTGTCTCATTCCTTCACCAGGATATTTCCTTTCACCTTGGCTGTATCAAGAATCATAGAGAATGTGGAAGTGCTGGCCCTCTGCATGCCTCCTCTGCAGGTATGGATAACTAAGGTCAAAATGGTCTTACCAGGATCTGCTTCTCTTCCTCCACAGGACTTCACTAGTAATTTGGACATGTTGAGGAATCCTATAAGGTGTCATAATAAACAGGAATGTGGAGAAAATTATGAAGCTAAGCAACCTCACAAGTACCAAATATACACTCTAGTTATCTACCACTTTTCAAATCTAGAAGAAATTAAATATTCAGGTGGAAAAAAAAAGAAAGAAAAAAAGAGAAGCTGAAGGAATGAGCACTAGCTGGAAGAAGTACAGAAACCACTTCTATTCACACCAGTTTCCATAAGCAAATATCTCATTGCTTGTTGATAGAGAGGGCGCTGCAGGCAGTACATGTGGGTTCCTTGCGGTGGCACATTGTGGGACTTGCTTTAGAAATATTTTAGGTTTAAAGAATGTAATTCTTCAGGTATGAAGGATAAAGCTAGCTTATTCTGCTGTAATCAAAGATGGAATGCAAAATTAAAGTTGCAGGGTTTTTTTATAAATGTCATATTTTATATTTATATATTATTTCACCTAACCTACAAATACAGGATAAATTACTATGAGGACGGGCTTAGCCATCTGCTAAGCCACCAACAACATGGAAAGAGCAGAGAGACTGAGCAAGTCTGACATGATCCAAAAGAAACAGCCATTTTCAGGGTGTTTCTGACTTCAGCGGAGAACACCACAGGCTTCTAAAATAACTACAGGGATGTATATGAACAACAATATGCCATGTCATGGCTGGTTGATAGGAATAAGACAGAGAGGGCTTGCAATGGAGCAAGTGACGAAGATGGATTGTTTGGAGTGATGTTTAAATTTGGTTTATTATGGGGCTGCAGTTGACAATGTTGCAAGCTGCTCACCTCCCAGAGAGATAGGCATGTGGGCCATTCTTTGATTTCATAAATCATCCAGGAACATACCCAGAGCGTTGACCTTTTATAAGGAGGGAGCTCAGGGCATTCAGCATAATTTAACACCGGCATGTCGGATGGTGTCCAGCACAGTTTAACACTCCTTAACCTCTGCCTCATTAGACATCTGTCCTGTCGTTTATCTTTCTGTTTATTTTCCAAGTGATATATTATTGGTAATAACTAAGGAATGGGTACTGATGTTACTCTCCATGGAGCTGCCGTTAGTCAGATGGAACTCAGGCCAGTATCACTCTGAAACTGGTACACAAAACAGCTTTTAAAGGATTTCAGATATTTTATTTGCCAAGCAATTTCCTCCTGGCATGGGAAACTAGCACCCCTATTATATGATCTTTCATTTATTTTTACTCTTTCCAGACCAGATTTTAGGAAGTTTTAATACCAGCAAGTATTATTACTGTCGGTAATAAGAACCTGAATTATTCTTTTTGTAGCAGAAACTTCATCCTGTCTGTGACAGTTACAGCTAAAGAAGAAGCCAGAAGGGAAATGGCAGGGTCTTCAATTCCAACCACATATATATACATATATATATAAACTTGTACACAGAGAAATACACATATAGACACACACTCACACCCTACCTTCTGGCCTAGGTCATTGTCATAATGGCAAATATTAAGACTCCTTTCTAGATACAAATTTGGAATTTTCATTTATGCTGCCTTTCTTTATCAAGCAGGACTACTTTTCTAATATTTGGTATATTGAGTTGCATTCTGGAAGGGGAATAAAAAATAAAAAAAAAAGAAAGCATGGGGCCACAGTGAGGGGAAAATGAAATATCACATTTTTTCTGTGTTGTGTAACATATGTGTTGTGATATTGGATGGGAAGTAAATTCCAACAAAGATTCTTCTATGGTACATATGGTACTAGGCATGAATTTGGATTTCTAGCAGATTATAAAGAAGGTACAAGACCAGTAGGGCCCATAAATCAAAGAAGGCATTCCAGATTTGTTTATATTGTGGATATTTGTGAGTCAGCTCTATAATAGATGTAACACCTTGAGAAAATATTGATCATGTTTTGTTTAACTGAATAACAATATTTTGCTTTTAAATCCATCATCGCATGAAAGATATTGAAATTTTGAGCAATAACAAACAATTTTATAACAGCAATATTACCACTGAGACACAGATTGAAGTAGTTAAGGAACCCACTGACTGACCTGAAATGTCCTCTATTTAAACACACACAGAAACCTTCAACAAAACAAATCTTAAACAGTATAAAATGTCCTGAGAAACTGCATGAGACAGGTATCCCTGAAATTTGGATTACAGTGATGAGAAAGCACAAAGCAATGGGAGGTGAGCCTGCTGTTGGCTCGTGTTGGTTGAAGCAGGAGAGCACAGCTGAAAAGGAATTAAATGGGTGGGAGGGAGTTCGCCAGGGTACCAGAAGCTTTACTTTCCAGATGTACTTTATTTATAAAGCACTTAATCCTTTTAAACTACCTACGTCCCACACAGATTTGGCACTGCTTTATTCCTTAATTAATACCATCATCTCAGTTTTTCTCTGACACCGTGGTTAGAGGAAAAAAATTACACCTCTACATATGCAAATGCTTCCAGATCTAACATGACACTATGGAAGAGATTTTGATATCATAAACAAGATATCTGCTCTTTGAATGCTTTGGTTCACACTCTGCAACTGGGCAAAGTTGTACTTTTTGAAAACTGGGATAACATATCTGGAGTTTAAAAGCTTGAGGACTACTGTGAGCTCTGGCTACTTCTTTAAGTAGTGAGATACCTGTGAAACACAGTCAGTCACAGCATGTCTATGTACCACAAGATGCACCTAAGAAAAAGGCAACATGATCTGAGAATGAATCCAACAAAGTGTGTCTAGGAGTATGAAAGCCACCAATATAAGGCCCTTGTGAAACCCCTAGTATTGTTGCCTGTTTGGGTCACCCACATTGACAGAAAGGGAACTTGTATCAGAACAGGTGCAGAAATGGCTGCTGACATGATCCAAGCTATAGAGAGTTTATTTTCCAAGAGGAAATTAAAGGACAGTGGGTTATTTAGCCAAGCAGATCAGAGTCTGAGAGGAGATACAGTCGCCCTTTGTAAATACAGCTGGCAGATAAACACCAGAAAAGAGAAAAAGCTTTTTAAGCTTAAAGACAATGAGTTGGCATAAGAACAAAGAGTGATAAATCAGCCATTAAGCAATTCAGGCTGGAAATTAAGTATAGGTTTCCAGATCTCAGAAAGGTGAATTTCTTGACCTACCAACTTTTTGAAGCAGTGGAGTCAGAATTCACCACTAGTTTGCTGTACATTATGAATGATATCACATGACAGAGCACGACAGGCCAAGCACACATTGGTGCCCTTCTCTGCTCTTCCCATTCTATCCCTTATCAGGATTGTGAATGAGTATAGAGAAAATTTCTGGACCATGTTTCATCATTTTCTGTATGCTTTGTAAACAAGGGCATGAAGGAACAAAGATGGAAATACTTCACATGTTGTCCTTCAGTAGTCCTCAGACAGGAGTCAGGAAGCATTCCAGGATCTCTAGTTATAGGGATGAGGGATCTTGCAAATCTCTTTCAGTCTTGCAAAATTAATTTGATGTAAAATCTTATAAAACAGGGCAATCTGCTTTTCTTTTGCTATCCAGGCAAGGTAGATCTGCCATGTGCACTGCATGTAGGTCCATATTTCAGTGATCCCCAGACAGGGCACCCCAATAGAGAACAGCTTCAGGTTGCTTTTCCTGCAGGCTACGCAGGCACATCCCCAGGGTCTGACTATTCACTAACCCCTGCAGAAGGAGCCTCCTAAAGTCCATTTCTGTCTTGTACACACACTGAACTCTGCTCTCTGCCTAATACTACTTAAGAACAGCATTTAAATGTTTGTGTGTTTCTCCTAATTAAGTGCCAAAAGTTTTGAGCTTTCCCCTCAGCAAGAGGAGATTCAACCCAACCCAACCTTGATGTAAACCTAATGATGGTTATGAGTCAAATTTAGCCCAGTCTTTTTCCCCCTAAGTAATAAAATGTAAAGATTTAGTTTGGAGGTATATAAATGATATTTCAGTTATACATAAAGGTCTTCTTCATTTAGGTTACAAGACGTAAGGCTGTAAGGTGAAGATATTAAAGCCCTGAATTACTGGTCAATGTCTGAGCAAGTTGATATTAATATAGCCAAAAAACACACAAAACTGTGTTGAGGTTTGGCTTAAGTGGTGAAGTAGTGAAGCAAAGACACAAGAAAGCTGTTTTGGATGACAGAAGCTCAAGAGAAGGTGATTCTCAAACCAGTGGTGTTTGTAAAGAACTGGGAAAATCTTTTGAGCCTGAAAGAGCAAGAAAGATGGCACGGAGGTAAAGGTAGGAAGGACTTTCTGAAAAAAGTGTGGTGTAAATTCAGGGAAGACTTTCAGAATAGTACAGAAACATGTAACAACTTTGTTAAAATATTAAGAGTTTAAATGAAGGAAACAGGTCCATAATCTGGATTTCTGTTTGCTGATGTGTAGTAACAAAGGTCACAGGCTCGTTGTTTCCAATATAGGACACCATTCCACACTATAAAGTCTAATTTATGTAATATTGGATGAAAGATTATTTTTGGAAACATACACTGGGAAATCATTGAGGTCTCTTTTGTACACTGATTTACCAACGTTTCCAAAAAGCAATATAAGAAGCGTTTATGAGTTCCTAACAAATATGGCTTAATTTATTTGTCAGAAAGCTCACAGAAATTACAGGAAGTGAACTACTTTATTGCTTACATCAAGAGTGGGAGCTGGAAGCAAATACACCCCTGCATAATTTTGCAATAGCTGTATTTATTGTATGAAAAGAGAAAGGGGGGTGAGGCATGGTCAGGAAGCAACAGAAAATGGGGAAGAGGAGGAGAGGAGAGGTAAAGGGATAAAAACAGAAGAAAAAGGAAGAAAAGCAAAGAGAAAAGAGATCACAAATTGTCATTTCTGTGTAAATACATTTCACTTGGTAAATCCTCCCTCATTAGCTTTCAGACATTGAAAGAATCTGTGTTCCTCATTAAAGAAATAAATCTTGGCAAAGTACCATTGTGACAGAATGGGATATATCTGTGTCAAATTATGAACTCTGTGTTGTATTAAGAGTGTCAACAAGGCAGGACATGCCCAATTACAACCTATTACACTGCATTCATATGGCTGTCGGACCTAAAAAAGATTTTCACCTCTCAGTCAAAAGCCAATACCCATAAAGCCTACCTCTCTTTAGTTTGGGTATCCCTGCAAGAGTGGGTGCAAAGAGACACAAGTGAACTCTGCCTGTATTCAGAGCTAGCCAGAGAGGAGCCAGGTCTGGTACAGAAGCCACGTAGGATATGTCTACACAGTCGATTGCCAGCAGATGTGAGGTCCCTTCGCCAGCACTACAAACCAGCAGGCAGATTTGTAGCCATGTTTACTGTGGCACGGAGTCATTTTTGAGAGAAAAAGAAAACAAAAAACAACAGCATTTTAGGTCTTGGTCCTGCCTTCCTCATAAAGATCTGTGGATCTGTGTTTAGGCCTCTCCTTGTCTATACAATTTGCATTGTACTGCCAGACAGGGTTTATTAGTTCAGGCTCAGTGCTTCCCTAACTGCAGTTTTGCAGTCTCCAGACCATATGTGCAACAAATGCTGCCTGAAAAAGACTCACACTTGTATATTAGCACACCAGCAATACTAAAGTATCCGAGCAAAGCCACTCTGCAGCTTCCAAAATAAAACTAGCCTCTTCTAGAATGGCTGGGAGAAGATTGTAAATTGCTGCATCTATCCAGATATGCCCAGAAATTGTCACCTTTAGCTCCCTGCTGCTGCTCTGCTCCTACAGAATAAGAATACAGACACTGCATAAGGGGAAATGTTATGGGAAAGCAGGAGTCTGCTCATTCACAGCGCAGTGTCACCATTGACTTTGAAGATTTTTCAACGAAAGGGACAAGGAAGCTTGGTGGCTTTCTTGTCTGAAAATTTCTGCTGGTTATTCAGTTTCACTCAGTCTCATCTGCAGACTAGGAACCCCAATGCACTCAGTGCTGTGCTACATCCTTCCAAATGAGAGATGATGAACTAATTAAAGCAGACAGGGGAGATCTAAGGGGCTAAAAGACATTTTTGATCTGCAGGACAGGCAGTGACCTGAGCGCATCAGTAGCCCTGTCACGTCTGCATATTAGGAAGAGAATGAGCTTGGGTTTGAGGGCTCTGAGTCTCAGGAGTTGTTTATAACATGTTATTTAGCTCTCAAATGCTCTAAAAGTGAATGATTCACTTTATTAAACTTCTTTGCTGAGCTCAGCAAAGGAGTTAAACAAGAAGCTGTAGCTACATAGTGACGGGTGCAGAAAAGTGTCTGAGTAGTAGGGTAACTAACTAATTTGTAAGCAAGTAATTATGGAAGTCTCTGTAACACTGTCAGGGGATTTTACAATCTTGATTCACTCTACTTGAAACCTCTACAAGGAATGTGCTAGCTTTAACTAGTGTGGAGTTAGGTGGGCTTCCCAAGTGCATGAGACTGAAGAACAAGACAAACATTCATGACCTTGTTATTGCAACAGTCACCCAGCAGTAATTCAAATTACTGTTCTGGCAGAGCTAGGAACTAAATTCAGATGGCATTTTCCATAGCATTTGAGCTCTCTGTCATCTGGCTCTTGTGGGAGAAGTGTTATGATGACTCAGTCACTTTCTCTTCTTCAAAATTGTGACCTGTGTTGCTGTCATCTCAATATAGAACAGAAAAAAAATAAGCCCTAACATTTAAATCCTGAATAAGAGGGTGAAGAATAAGCAGGAGAACTCAGACAGCAATTTCAGCAGAAAGCTGTTTGTGTGTCCATCTGGGGAATGCAGCTAGTAAGAAGCTGATGTGCCCAAGCCACATACTGGAAGCAGTGCTGAATAATATCTAGATAATATCTGTGGATGGGACATAGTGTCAACAGGAAACGTGTGACATGAAGATGGAGCTCAGCTCGACTTTCATTATTGTCACTTTAACTTATTATTTTTGCTTATTTTTAAGGAGGCATTTTAACAACTAATGTCTGTATTTTACCATCTTCCTCTAGGTATCTTCATTAACTGCATGTAGTTCTACTAAGTAATTGATTTGTTTGTTGTCTAGATCTAGGTTAGGTAAACTTCAATAAGTATCCATTTACAGAGTTGGGAGGAATTTGAAGGCAGCATCCTGGGTTCCCTAAGAACAATAACACAACACACTACTCACTGAAAAACAAGAAACATTGCTGGAAACCTCAAAAAAAGAATTTAGAAACACTAAATGCAAACCATTACATCATACTGTGAGGACAGATGATAGTTAAGTGGGAACTCCAGCATAAGTGCAGACACTTGTTCACCCTGTTCTTTTAAGCAGAAAGCCAATACATAGCCAGAGTCTTCTTATGGTCTAATTGTTCCTTGGAAGTAACATTTAAAAAAATTTCCCACCCTGGAAACAAAAGGTAAATAAAAAAGTCAGAGGTGATAAACATCAAGTAGCATCTAAATAAGATCTAAATTAAAGTATCCACAAATAAGCATGCAAGGGAAATATCTTAGCCTCTCTCTGGTATAGTAAAACTATTTGGCTGTGTGCAAATGTGTGCATGCCATATGTCTTATTTAATGACAGTCTATAAACTCAAATTGTCTTATATAACCAAATCAATAAAAGATAGTATAGAAGTTATGACAGAAAGCTATTAAGTTGTGAATAACCTTATATGTCATTAATACCTAGAATAGCTATTTGGTTCTAACCACAATAATAGAGTGGAAACAGAAATCCAGAGACAGGTGTTGGTTATTATTAAGCACAGAAGATAATTCCTGTTCAATGACACAGTGAAAAAAAATAATGCTGAAAGAAAGGACCAAAGGGAAACAATGAATGGTGCATATTAGTGGGTTTTGTTTACATCTAAGTATAGATGTAGCTGAGAATAAAATCCTCATTTCAGGATGCTGTGTTTAGTATTACAAAACTGCTGCTCTGTATCACAGTAAGAACTGAAGATTTCCAACTTCTTTATAAATCCGCATTCTGAAAATAAAATTTGATTCAGACACATCAGAATATTTCATCTGAGACTCTAAAAACATAAGAATACAAAATCAAATAATATTGAAATGAAATAGCATTTTAAAATGAAATGCTAGATGGATTTTTTGTGTTTCTGGAACATTTTTTCCATTTTCTTTTGTAACAAAATTATAGTGAATCTGACAGTTTTATAAAGCAATTTTCATTCCAGCAAAAATACACTCTTTATTTGAATTTGATTTTATTAATAGAGCTGTGGCCAACTATATTCCTACTACTCATTCATTTGAAAAAAAAAAAAAAAGAAGGAGAAGAAAAGAAAGAAGAATATCCAGCAAAATTATCAGGGAAAATATTTAACACCAATAAAGGCAAGTACAGCTGTAAGATACAGTTAAATCCAGAGGCTTCAGAGGAATCAAAACCAGATGAGATATTGAAAATGTGAAATGAACATAGTCAGAGATGTATTAGAAAACATTTACAAAAAGAAAGGTATCATGTAGTGCATAAGTCAAATGTTAAATGATTAGGTAGAAATTATACAAGCAAATTATTCTGGAGTGCCTTCTATAGTACTTCATGCACTTCCGTGGAGTTTCTGGTACCCTTCAGAGACAGACACTAGTGTATGAATGACAGCTATTCTGTCCTGCTGCTGCTTGGCCCTATCTCTGTTACTGTACATCCTAAAAGATGTAGAGGAGATGTTTTGCAGGTTTAATTGCTGGAAGACCCATTTCTCCAACATCCTCTGTCTCCAGACCTTTGCATCTACTGTTTCAGTATAATTTAAAATTTGGCTCACAAACCAGTAACTCATTCGTCTACAATCACACTGCTTGGAAAGACCTATTTTTGAGATAGTTTTCACTGAACCACTTCCAGACATCCCAGTTTCCTCTGCTAACACGTCTAGCCATTTCTTTGTACTTTCTTTACTGTGTTTACTTATTCAGATGACTTTTATGTAATGGCTTGCAAGTCTGCTCCTTCCTTTCAGCAGCATTTCTTCTCCTTGTTTAAAACTAGCTGAGTGCCTTCTTACATTTATGAGGGAGCTCATCTACAGATCAACCAGAACACTAAATGCCCCGGAGAATTGCATTTCAGAGGAAGGGGAAGGAAAGAGAAAGGAAAGGAGAAAAAGGGAGAAAGGGAGAGTAAGATAAGAAGAAAGAAAGAAAGAAAGAAAGAAAGAAAGAAAGAAAGAAAGAAAGAAAGAAAGAAAGAAAGAAAGAAAGATAAATTGGCTATACAGTTCTTTAAAGGAAAGAATTAAGAGGGAAGCTCACAAAAGTGCAATTTTTACAGCCAGACAGACACACTTATCTGTTTCTCCAGCCTTACCTCACAGGCAGTAAGATACTTAGCTTCAAAATTTATCAGCTATGAGGTCATTAATAAAGCTGGTCAGTCTCAGTAGTCACTTTAAAGACGATAGTGCTTAGTGATAAAGCAAATGCTAGAAGATAGTTTTGTTACATGTTAAGTAGCTGAGTTATGATTTTGTAGTTTAAAGGATTTTGACAATGCTTTCTTTGAAATTTCTGGCCTAGATTTTCAGTCAAGGAGCCATTTACATATTCTGCTCTTTCCATCAAGCTAGCTTTAAGAATCAAGGAATACGAGTGAGCCCTCGCCAAAGAATATAAAAGAAAATGCAAGAATTTAGATTTATAGCAGAGCTGGTACAGCTTAGCTTAGAGGAATCTCACCAGGCAAGCAGGCTCTTTTCCTTAAAAGAAAGCTCTTTAAGCTTGCAAGCTATGGAGACTTTTACTAATATCCATGGAAAATTCTGATATGAAAGTAGGAAAGAAGCAAAAATTTAAAAGTCTAATTATAAGCTATGCTGTCAACACTCACTTCATGCAGCCTCTTAGCTTGTACCCACTTCAGAATTGTCCAAAGTCCCACTTGAAAGAGCCAAGGGGAAGTGTCCCTGCGTGGACCTGTCATACATAATGTAGGGAAGAAGACCTGAGCCCATCTTGTTCACTGGTGAGGCTTGTGGACCATAATCCTCAGCTGAGCTCACCCCCAAAGAAAGAGTTAACTTGGATGTGTGTCAGGCTCAGAGCCCACACACAGACACCGTAGTTCAGCTGCAGCTAGTAAGCTTCAGTGAATTCGGTAGGTGCTTGTGGCAGCCTCATATTCAGAAATGTGGGACATACAAAACTCAAATGACCACAGTTGCAAATGGTCAAGCATCTTATAACCCTGCCCTGACACTTAAATAGAAGTATTCTGGTGAATATTCCCCTAGCCCACAAGGTTTTTGCATTAACCAGCACAAGACTGGTGGAGGCTGCCTTCTTTCAGCCCCCCTGCTTCCTACCCATCGTATTCACACCTTCACCAGCAACAGATTTTCTGCCCCAGTGTATTGAAGTTACTTCTTAACAGAGCCTTAAACATACATATCCTAGAGCTACGGGAAAATTGCAATCCAAGTTGTGCAAATTGAGGGCCACATCTCTCAAAAGCCAGGCAGAAAACTGCCAAATGCTTTAAGGTATATTTTCACAGTTAACACACACAGCAGATTAGTTTCAAATCAACTGCCTAATCAAGGTTCCCAGGAAGGCTGCAGGCACATTTTTCAAAGATGAAGAGTAAAGCTTTCCTGCCATAACTACAGTCGTTATGAAATCCTGGAGCGAGGGGCTGGTGAAGTGCAGGGTGGGTTTCTGCCTGTGTTTCTTCACTTACATTTCAGGCTTCCCTCTTTCTCCCAAGAAACTCTAACTATAACATTTATCTTCTTACCAGAGTATTTTTTTTCCTTTTTTTCCAATTTTTATTTCATGAAATAAAATGCACTTCTCCCAATACTGTATCACACAAGGGTTGATATTTAAACTCGTGTGGGACACATATACAGTAATTTCTTTTGTGTATTTTCATCTCAGTAAGAAGGTAAAACAATAAAGAGATTAACACAATGGTATAATCAGGTTTAAAAATGTTCCATAGGGGTTTTTTAACCTTTTTCTTTCCCCTGTTCTGTTGAATACTTGGTGTAAAAAACACTTAAATATCAACTTTTGTGAAAAATACTATTTGGAGAAGTACTTTTTATTTCTTCCTTCAGTTTAGAATTCAAGATATAGGAGTGCTAATCATGATTCCCCTCTGTAGGACTTCACACTATGGAAAACCATCTCTGAAATATATTTCTCTAAATTTCCCTTCCCAGACACAGAGCCTTCCCTGTTGTCTTTATTTGCAAACTGTGTTCTGCCTGGAAGAAGCCATGGACCCCCAGCCCCTTTTCTACTGGTGCAGAGCAAAGTGCCCAGAAAGACTCATGCATTTGACTGGGATGGAAATAACCCATTGTCTCTTTGCCATTTCCTTTGACCAATGCTCTCATGTTTCCTCTGGTCAGAGGTCCCTTCTCTTCACAGCCTGCTGTAGGATTATTTACTCTGTCTTCTGGGAAATGCATCATTGTTCCATAAATAAAATAATGAGTTTTCTGTAAAGCTGACACGAGTCTAACCTGCAAATACATAATTAACATTAATGCCATGCGTGTCTTTTGCCAAATCCTCGCCTTGTGTCATCAGTATGATTGGCATGTTTGCAGCACACATTGCAGGAGCTTGATTTGCTTCACAGCTCTCAGTCATTTTTATGTTCAGACATATAATCTAATGAGGTGAAAATGGAAAGCAGCCCCTGAGCATTTGGCTATTGCTGGGAAAGAATGCAAATTAAATATTTGAAAGAGACCAGGGCACGGGGTAGTGTGTCACAGAGCTTCAGAGTTCCATCAGGTGCCTCGCCAGCTTGCACAGACTTTGTGTCTACATTGTCTGCCTGTTGGACAGAGCTAAGAGACAGAAGAATGACAGTCTGGGAAAAAGAAAGAAAGACAGTAATTATGGGACGTATGTGATTAGCATGGTAGCCAGAGAAATTAAATCACTAGTCCTAGGAATCTTCCCTTCTATAAGGTACCTGTGGTGGAAGAGAAAAGCTCCTCACTACAGAGTTCAGCTGGAATCCACTCCCTGCTAGTTTAGCTTGATTGCTTTTTTGGATACCTACTGTGGGGGTTCAGTTCCTTGACCTTCCTTTCTATAGAACTATATTGTCCTTCCACGAAGAAAGGCAGATTAAGAATTTACAGGGATCCTTCCATCACTGGACTCTGACAGGAGTGCTCAGAGAGCTCATTTTTCATGGCTTAAATTGCTCCAGGCCAGCATTCTTATCAAAAAAAAAGGTCTGGTTTAATGTAAAACACAGACTTCTTTTCTTTCTTTTTAATTTTAGCTCTGTATTAAACAGCACTACAAATTTCCCTTTGAACAGCAAGTTCCTGAGCTGCTTTCCTTTGAATAACATATAAATTTAGACTAAACTTTATTGTTCCTGAGTAAATCAGTCTAGCTAAGAAGTTTATAATTATTATTAGGGAGGCAAAATGCTTTACATAACAGCTGAAAAGTCTGGAAAATTCCTGGTGTAATTAGACCATGGATTAATTGTTTACTTACTCTTTAAAGGCACCAGTTTACAGCACAGCTTCCAAGCTTTGTCTTTTGGGTGCCTTGGGATCTCAACAAGGTTTGAAATAAAAAGAATTAGAAGCCTGGTAAGCATTATCTGGCATCCCTACTGTTGCTTCCAACAGCATTTTCCCCCACACCTCCCAGCACATGGTGTTGTTTCTCCACAAATGTGTTCCCTCAGTAATTCCCCAGGATTTGCACTATGTGGCTGTTGCTCCTCAGGTGGTGCTCGCTGCTTGTGCTTCAGCAGCTCAGGACCTGGTGGTGCAGTGATGGGGAGAAACCCTCTGTACCCTTCAGCAACACAGCACTTCTGTCTGGCAAGGGAGACTTCCAGGTTCCCCATGAGCATCATGAAAGCTGCTTTCCACCACAGGTACAGTTAGACTGGGAGCCAAAAGTTCATTCCTCACCCAGCCTTAAACATTTTGTACCCACATTTCATCTGAAAAAAAATGCCTGAACTATTAACAGCCAAGCTTCTGGATAATCAGACAGGAAGCTGTTTCACTTTACAGGGAATAATTAATTTGGCAAGAGAGATGGAGCTGGTGTTAATGTAATTCTGGAGCCATAAGCACTTTTATCAGAGAACATCAGACAAATCTTTCTGTCCCCGCTCCAAGGGCAGTGTGCACAGCCTTAGATTAAGCTTCAGTGAACAAAATGCATGCACCAGATCAAAGGGGAGAGCCAGAAGTCAGATGTCCTTTCAGCACCATGCTTAGAAGTGCTCTTCCTCTGCTGCTCTGTCATCTCTGCAGATGGTCCCCACAAAGTTATGCTCAGGTGACCCCTAAGCTAGAGCTACAACATCTCTAGAAAATGAGAGAAATAGAAACAGAGAAGTGAAGCTGCAGACAAGGAAAGGACATTTACCCTCACATATACGGCCCAGTCTATCCAGTTTCAGTCGTGCCCTGCAGTACCAGACTGAGTACTGTGGTTAGGAGAGTTTGGAGAACACTTAAGTGCAATTCTTTCTGAGAAGCAGGTCTGAAATAGGCACAAATACTTTAGTGCTCTCAGGGCAAAGGTAATAGCCAGCTGAAGAAATTTACTGTTGGAGAAATTTTAACAACAGAAATTTATGTGCCTAGAGAGTTTAGACACCATCTGAGCAGAGATCTTAAGGGTCTAAATTTTGAATCAAGAGTTAGATCCCCTTTGGAATCCAGACTTAAATTCCTATGGTGAAATAGATGCCAACTGCTGCTGAAGTCTATGGGAAATTTTCTGCTGGCTTCAGCAACACCAAGAGCTCCTTTTTTTGAACTAGAATGGGAACACTCGTTTAAAGAATAGCCTACTTGGCAAATGACATGCTATTTTCTCTAGCCTTGTGATCATAAACAATACATACATGACATGAAATACAAATATTTAATATAGCAATTATAATTTCCAAAGAACAAATTACAAAAGTGTCCATTTTTGCCAGCACTGAAAGTATGTGTTTGCCACCTTCTACACGTAAACCTGCCATGTATATGAAAGGTCTGGGCAATCAGTACCACAGTCAAATGCTGTAGATGGATGGCTTCATACTTTGTGGGAAATATTTGCTTTTCAAATAAAATTCTTTAAACTTCAGAGATATTGATGTATTCTCAGCTAACCAGATGCTGTAAACTAACTGTGAGCCAGTATTCTCTCAGTGCTGGAAGAAAAATAGTTGAGACAACATATTTGATGGATTTGTTTAGGGATTTTGTATGCATATGGAAATAATTTGTTTCTCTACTGCGAAGTATGTTTGATTGTTCAGTATCAACATTTAACTAGAAAAAGTAGCTACAGTGCTCCCAGTTGTGTAAAGAACAAGCTAAACTAAATAAAAACTGAAAAGCAGCTTCAGCATATCTCATGCTCATTAGGAGAATAAGCAATGAAAAAATTAACTGATGACAGGTATGCAGATTTCTCTAACTCAACTGTTTAATGTAGGAGTCTTGCGTGGTTCAGTTACACAGAAGGAAATCCTAAAAGACTGATGTGAGTCCATCTGAAAAAAAAAAAAGTGGGTTGGTAAGCATCAACAGGTTATGATAGGAAATTCCACTGAAGAGTTAACTATACAATGCAGACCTAAAGAAAGAAATAATACCTTGTCTGTGTGCTCTCATTATAGAAAAACACTGATGTACAAAGTTTCTTTCTTTTCTTGAGGTTGACAGATGTGAGAACCTTGGATGGCAATACAGCCAGATGTGGCACACACCCTGTGCAAAGCCATGCGTTGCAGGTGAGAGAAGGTGCATTGAATTAATTATGTGCACACTGCAGAGGTGCACATGTACATCCAATTAAATGTATTCCAGACTGGTTAGACTAGCTCACATGCACAGCAATTGCACATGCAGGCTGATGCATGTTTGGCACAACAAACCGAACTTCACACAAACTCCATTTCCAAGCAGCTCTGATTTTCTTGGACATGTCATCTGATAGCCCTGGTTTTTTACCATTCATAATTGGATGATGGTGAAAGGATTCTTATTTTACAGAATATATTCATGATTCCAATGCATGATTTTGTCATCATTCTTTACCTTAATTGAGGGTGAAAGTTATAATTATCACATGATACGCTTTCTTTCTCTGAGTGGTAACCACTTTTCTGGTGCAAAGTTCACAGAAAACAAATTCAAAATTTGCTTTACTTATTGATTTTGTTGCTTCAGCATAAGAGCTAGTTCTCTGACAACTTTCTCAACAATAAACTTCAAAAGCAAATTTCTTTAGGAATTCAGTAACCACCTAAAACTAATCACTGCCTGAAAAATGTTTTCCATATTCAAATGCATAATAATAATAAAAAAATAAAATCTGTTATAATATTTCCTAACTCTTGGCTTTTGTGAACCAAAATACTTGTAAATAGCTGCTTTATGCAATTTAAGATGTAATGATTTTGCAACCATGAGGATATAGTCAAATTTAAAAGGAACCACTACATTTTGAGATACCCTACAAAACAGATTGTTTAAGTTTGTACATAAGAAACTACTGAAAATGGGCCCAGACTGCCTTCTAGACTGGGGTCTGAATGAATACCTCATCAGAACACTTTGCCTGTACCTATCACAACAAATATTTTTAGGACTTAGAACATGGATAGATTTAGTATTACTGTACAGCTATACTCCTGACAGAAAAAAAAAAAAAAAAAATCAGGTTCAAATTTTCAAAGATTTCCCTTTAATATAAATATGGTTCTCAGAGGAACCTGGTTAAAATCGGGCACCTGCCTGGGTATCCATATTTGCAAGTAAATGTTTCTGCATTACAAGATGTGAACAAATATATAAAGTGTCCTACAAAGTCTGAAGATAGAAATAAGTATGACATCATGCTTTAAAAGCTCACCAAGGACTTACACAACTAGTAAATAAAACACCCATCCCACACTGCCTTCAATGTAGTCCTTTAATTCAGTACCCAAACCTCCGGGCTGAGTGCTGGGCTTATGCCAGGTGTAGCTGCTGCCACCTCTCCTTTTCCCTTCTCATTTCCCTCACAGTCTGTGATACAATGTTGTATATATATAAATGTACAAATTACCTTTCTGTTTCTGCATTTCCCATCTGATAATATTTTCAAAGCTATTTCGTGAAAAGGAACTTTTGTCATGCACGTTATCTACATGTACACCCATCTCTGGTCACATCATGTCTCACTAACAACAGAGAAAATATGCTCTTAGGCTTGGAAGAAAAATATCTGCCTTTCTTTTCAGCAAACACGTATCTGTTTGAAGTCCAGTGATTATTTTTATCCAGTTTGACCACTTCTGATAAGAGAAAAACTAAAGAACTCCCATAAGATCCCAAGGGTTAATTTTAAATTACTTTTTTTTCAAGTATCAAGCTAAGAGGTATTTCTATACAGACAGACATCAAGAGGAACAAGCTGCTTTGCCCACACAGGATCCAAATATGCCAGATGCAGACCAGCTTTAAAACACAAGTGATTTAGTTACATTTTACAGTGCTATTCTCAAGCTATATCCCTTGCCTTAGTGGTTAGCCACTTCACCACTCAAAATAAAGTGTAAAACAGTCTTGAGTCCAAACTATTTGGAAGATGGATTATAGTCACCTCTTTCCATATCTATATATTAAAAAGAAAAAGGAAAAACCACCTTTATGTTTAGCTTTACTTCTGAAAGAAGATTTCAGGTTAACTAGTATGCTTACTAGTAGGCATTTGATATCCTAGGATCACAGGAGAGCTCAGATTGGACAGGAGCTTGAGAGGTCCCTGGTCTGGTTCTGCTGCAGCAGGCTCAGGGCCAAGGTCAGATAGGGCTGCTCAGGGCTGTCAGCCCCCCAGACGGAACCAGCACAGCCTCTGTGGGCAACCTGCACCCTTGACCCCCTGTCCTCAAGGGACAAAATTTCTCCCTATATCCATCTAGTCTGCACATCTCATTTTAATTTTTACTTGTTTTAATTTTTACATTTTATTTACATCTCAAGGTCTATTGTCCTTCTAACATATAGCACTGAGCAGCCTGGCTCTGTCTTCATAAAGTACAAACACGCTGTGCACTGTAGACCTCAAGGCACAATAAATTTATCTATGCTTATGTTGTCACTGTCAGCTTGGGTTAAATTACTTTTGGGGTTTGCATCGTGAGCTGGCAGCTTCTTTAAACCATGATGGTTTTTCTATCCACAGTTCAAGCTGGCCATGCATGTGCAGCTCTGAAAAGTGCTTACCTTTGCATACAAGGATTGTTCCCTTCATGTCAATGTGACTCCACACCATGTGGGAAGTAAAACATGTCTAGAAATATTTGTATGGTAAGGCTGAGATAATGCAGAAGGATCTTGTGAGACTAAGCAAGCAATAAGATAGACGAATAAATTCATGGATATACATATAAAGTGATACAGGGAAAATAATCTTAACCTCATATATAAAATAATTGGCTTTGAGCTGACGGTTAGCATTCAGAAGAAAGGCCCTGGGATTATGTTCTATGAAAACAACTCCTTCCTAGCAATCAAAAAAGCAAACTGAAAGTTAGGAATTATTAGGAAAGGAGTATAGAGCAAACATAGCTAAGCAGCTGTATAAACTCATGGAGTGCCCATGTCTTTAATACTGTCTGCAGTTGTCATTTAAAAAGGCATATAGCAGGAGAGGAAAAAGCTCACAGGAGGGCAACTGGTGACCAAAGGTATGGTAAGGCTTCCATGAGGAGCATGGCTTAACAGAATCAACTCTGTAACCTGGAAAAGATGTGACTAGAGGGGTATTATGACCGTGGTCCACCAGAATCATAAGTGGAACAGGATCTGCAGTTCACCATCTCTTCTACTGAGGATCGTCCAGTGAAACTAAAAGGAGACAGTTTCATAATCAGCAAAAGGAGGTTACTCTTGATGCCCAAGGAAGATATGGGGAGCTCATTGTTCAAAGGTGACTTGGGGTAGGACTCAGAAGAGAGATCTGCTGGGAATAAAGAGAGAAACAGCAACAGAAGTAGGAAATCCAACCTGAAACTAGTAGGAATTTGGGACAATGCTCAGGAAAAATACTAAATACGCTTGTCCTGTCTGTACTCTTTTGTGGGCATTTGCTTGTAGCCTCATGTGGAATCAAAAAATTGGGCTAGGTTGCTCTGACAGAACATGGTCTTTTTCAGAATCATAGTTTGTACCGATGTTTTGATGCCAGTATAAATTCACTTTGTGACTGTTATAAAGTAAGAAACTTTTAAAAGGAAAAACGAAAGATAGAAGTTCTATAGCTCAAAAATCAGGACTAAGAAATCAAGAGAAGAATTATCATTCAAAGACTTTCTTTGTAAGTCAGTAAAGAAAGGTTTAACAAGAACCAGTGGTGGGAGCTGAAGACAGATTAGATGAACTCAATACAGGAGCAGTTAGGTAACATGCAATGGCCTGTGATACACAGAAGGTCAGGCTAGATGATCTAATGTCCCTTCTGGCCTAAATATCTCTTAGTACTCTGGCAGCCGCACAAATGTTGAAAGCAAACTCCAACTCAGCATGTTTTCTGTCAGCCACACTGTATCTAGATAGATTTTCATGCCAGGTTTCTAAAAACTTGTCCTGTTGACTTTATAACAGTCCTTTATTTCTCTGCTTAAAGAAGGTAATACTGAAATTCTAGGACAACTTAGAGCCATGATACTCTGTAACATTCAGTTTGCATTTATTTGTATAAATGTTTTCATTTCAATCAATGCAATATTTTCATCTTTGTCAGCTCCTTGATATTTTGCTTTTTGATTGTAACTGCACAGAAGATAGGTATTTTTCTCAGTGAAATTTTAATTTCTAAAATTTTTCATATTCACCATGGACTTCCTAATTAAATTAAACCCCACAGAACAGTGTTAAAAGCCTGGTAAGTGATTCTAGCATAGCATGTAGTGCTAGGATGGAGACTTAGGTTGGTTTTAAAAACAGGAAAAAGAAGAAACAATGAGTAAACAAACAAACAAACAAAAAGTAGCTAAATCAAAAGAACATGAATTATATAATAATTCCCTGTCCTTTCTTGATTTAATACAGGTGATACCAGGAAGTTTTCTAAGTTTACTAGCTTTAGTCACCCTCATGTACCCCCTTCCCACAGAACATCCAGAAATCTCTGCATCCTCTCTTGTTCACATGCTCTTTCTCTCTCTGAAACTAATGTTTCAGAATAATTTAAATCACATGTAAAAAGACCTTCTAGTTTCAAGTTACCTTTGGAGTATCCTATTAACTCTAATCACCTCTAATTCATAATTTTGGGTGGCATTTACAGATTTCTAAAAGTATACATAAAATCCATTGAAGATTTTATTTGTCCTGTCTAATAAAAACACATACTTGAAAAAAACTGCTACTTTGTCTAGCCCATAAACTCTGTCTACTTGGAAGACAAATTATCAGTAGAAGTCAGTGAAAGCAAATTTAAAAAATCTGAATCACTGGAACATCTTGAAAAACTCATAATCTTATTACAATGCACATAAAAGGGCAAAGGGTAGTAGTGGCATCCTACTCTTTATGCCATATGGATTTGTTTCCAGAGTAATTCTCTGAGACAAATTATTTATAGACATTATCAGACTAATACATGCATTTGTGAGTAGGTGGACATGACTTAACAAGGTAATGGGTTTTCGTTTTTTTTTTTCATTTCAAATGACCATACATCTATCAAAGAACTAATGAATAATAGTTTAATAAAAATATGAATCTGAGTCCACTAATCAATTTATCATGCTGACTTAAAGGATTCACTAATTTTCTCAGTAGTGAGATAATAAAATGTGTACTCTTCACCTTCTTTAGAAAAGGAAGTCTCAAACTCAAGTACAATAGCATATATGTGACATGTTAAGAATGAGGTAGCTGAGTGATTTCAAAACATAGTTGTCAATAGGGTATGATAATTATATCAAGTTATTCTTAGCAAGGTTCCAGGGAGCTGATATTCTTTCAGGTAACAGCCAACAAATTAATGACATGCAAATATAAACAGCTGTACACTTTGATAATGCTAACTGAAAAACTTAAACTTCTAAAACCAACTTTAAGCTTTAAGTCAGACCCACAGATTACAAAAACAGTATCCAAGAAACAAGTCCCTGAAAATCAGCAGGTGGAGAGCTGAGCCTGACCATCATACACAATCTACAATAAAAGGGCTAATGTAATATTTGTACGTGTAAAGAGGGAACCAGTTGGATTTTTTTTTGCTTAACAAGTGGTATTAAGCCCAGTTATCTGCCTTCAACCCAACAAAAATACGTGGTAGCTTTGCCCTTGAAAAAAAGTGCAGGACCAGATCTATAAACATAAACTGATTCTATCCAGAGTTTGCAGTTAATAATTCCTTTAAGTTTTCATAGTTCAAGCCCAATAAGTAAATGACAACAACATCTACCATTAAACTTAATGGTTGGTCATTGCTTTCATTAAAATTCCCTTTTTTTTTTTTTTTTTTCCTAAATTTTGGACTGCAGGAGGAACTTGGCATAAAATTTTCCAGCCTGGAAACAATTTTTATGCTTGCAGATTTTCAAAGGGATCTCTTTGGTCTCTTTTAAGTTACAGAAACATAAGAAACATATAGTTAGCATTTAATAAGGGATTTTTCTTCTTATTGATGCCTTTATGCAACTTGAGTGTGGATGGAAATCCTTTAAAAGGTGTATCAGTTTATTCATTAACAGACCTAAGATTCCCTTGTTTTTCAGAGCACCTGTGTGTGTTTATAAGTGATGTACAGATATCAGTGAGGGGCCCAACCAGCACAGACCGAGTCTGGATTCGATCATTCTGAGAGTTCAAGCGTTTTTCTATCGAGGAATTTAATCTGAGCCCATTTTTGTAATGTATTTTAAAGGTGAAAGGGCTTTTCTTCTGCCAAGATGAGTACAGGGCTGCAGGGATTTGCATTTCTCTTGCAGCTGTAGACATCACTAGCAAATATGTCCTCAATTCTGGAAGCATCTTAGCTCAAATATATCTCCACCATGACATAACACTCCATTACAACCAGTCTTCAGAGGAAGAGTGACCCACACCATCTGCAGCATGAGGTCAGAGATGACCAGGAGAGTACACTGCAGTAACATTTCAGCATTGCCCTCCTGAATATCACTGCAGCACAAGCCTTCATTATTCATGCCCTCAGCATCAGGGGAAGATGTTTGGCCTCCAGGCAGTTTACTGGAAATTTAAGGTTCTTGCTACAGCTTGATGTTTGCTTTTAAACTAATTTTTCAATAGGTGACACAATAATCTGAACCCCTTATGGTCATCAGCACCTAGAGCCTGAAGGTTGTGCCAAGGGACAGGAGCACTCAATTAAAGTTTATCTTCAGGTGATTCTTAACTGAGTACCTTATTAATCTCCTTAAAACTAATATATGTCCAGGTTATTGCTGAATTCCATGCCTTTTTTTTTTTTTCCAATATTTTTCCCAAGAAAGTTAGAAAGTTACCACTTTTAAATGATCCTTTGAAGCTAACTAAACAACTGTCCTGGAAAAAAAGTAAATTTTTTTTTTTTTTTGGTTGATGAGGTAAGGAATGACTTTCATGAAAGAAAATCTTGCTAGGGACTCAGTCGTATTACAAGAAAGGAGGTCTTTCAATTCCAAAGATTATATTATCAGTCAAATTATATATATTGCATAGAAATCTATTTCTGCCTGTGTACAGACACATACACGTTTACAAACATGCATAAACACTCACCTCAAAACTATAATTACTCATGTTTGATCTTGAAAAATAGATACTCTGTGAAGGTAAATTCATATATTACTTTGGTGGAGTTTGCTTTCCTTGTATTTAAAATAGAAGAAGCATGTGATGCAACATCCTACAGTCTCTGTGCTACATCTGACTAGCTCATATTGAATACAAGTTCTGTTAAGTTGAAAGGATTTCTGGTTTGTTTCAACTTGAAAGTGATTTAATATGGGGCCCAGAGAGAAAATCTGTCTCAGTAATCAAATTATAACAACTAAGGATTAAAAGTATTAAGAAGTTTAAGCAATCTTTTAGCTGCCCTGTGTTCTTGAGGTCATTTGAAGCTGGCTGTGGGAATAAGTAAAATAAAATAACAAGAAGGAAAAACTCAAAGTATTACAGAAGAGAATCAAAGACCGTCCTTCAGGATTAGATTATGGTAAAGGGACTGAAACATTTTCCAGGATCCTTAATTCATTTTCCTTTGAGAAACATAATTTTAAAAGGGTATTTTAATACCAATCTTTCTTTTCTTTCCTCATAAACTGGATATACTAATATTTAAAAGTTTAATGTTTTTATATATAAAAAAAATAAAAGCAATAAATACTGATAATGTCCACTAATTCACAAAATAGCTTTCTTCAAATAAGTAACTTTAGAAACTGGGAATATTGTATTAGCTAATTATTTGTTGTTTACATACATACATATATAAATGAATATTCAATCTAAATCAATAGTGGTGAAAGCATTAACATCAAATAGCTTTATAGCAACTCAGGTAAGTGCCTCCATGCAAAACACACTCATATCTGCTTTTGTAGTTCATTTTAACTACTTTTACAAAGACAGGAACTGAATCAACTCACTACTAAGGTACCTGTGGCCTCTTCAACTTGATGCAGGAAAGGGCTAAGGTGATGCTACAAGGAGATAAAAAAAAAATATTTTCTCTGTCAGAACCTGGCTTTATTTCAATCAGTATTATCTTTCCCAAGAGCTAATATAGCTTACAAATGCCTGACAAATCCTTTGAGATGAATCCCACTAACTCTTATTCCTCCATCCTGCACTGGTGAAGCCACTTATGAAGTGGAAAATGTGAGGTCTTGCAATTACAATAAATTTCCTCAAATTACTTTTGTTGGGGAAAAAGAAGAAACATTGAAAATTGTCTTTACTTTATTCTGATATTCTGTTTCCAATGAAAAGTTTTAATCAACTCATCCTGAATATTTATTTATGTGCTAAATCCTGACAAACACATGTGAATGGATAACTGTTATATGTGACTGAGATTTACTTTAGAGCAACAGCTCAGGGCAAACCAATTCTGCTCAGAAAACAGCTTGCCCCTCTCCAGACCCATATCCACCACTACACACCTCGTCATGCTGCCATATGCTCTGTGGGAAACTTAGCATCCAAGGGACCAAACAGACACCACCCCTGTGCTGGGAAGTTACAGCTGCATGTTGCCTAGTCATTCTGCAAAGGAAAAGGAAAGATTAGGGCACTGAGCCCATTTATGTAAATATAACTAAGTATTTTAATAAGGTTGTGGTGGGGGAATTGTGGACATCTGATCATAATTAAGGCTTTTCTAGCAAATGAAAACTTGTTTGCATGATTAAAAAAACCCCCAAAACTTAAATGAGGCAACACAAGCCCAAACACACTGTGCAAGCAAGCTGGTGTACACAGTCGATTACTGAGCCCTCAAAACACAGCTGCCAATTTCTATTAGATGGTCTTTGCAACAGAAGTTCACTTCTCAGAGAGAACAGTGAGTGCAAGCATATATATGTGTGGAGGACTGTTTTTAAAATAGGGGGGTGGCTGAAATCTGAATTGGGTTGAGTGAACACCTCTGGACAAGGTTGGAGTGAAAATGCTCTCTGCAGAGTTAGGTGCCTCGCTGGTAGGCTGACCAGGGAGTATAGAGAGCAAATAGTTTCTAAAGGTGGTGAGCTATATTTGCTTGCTTCTTTGTTGTTTTGCTTATTTTTCTGTAAACACAGACTATAACTGACTGAACTTCTGACACATAAATCCAGCCAGACACTTTAATCTATGGTGGCTTTTATTTCATTACCTATGTGTTTTAAATCAAACTGTTATTTCCTGGGCAACTTCATTAAGAAAATCCCCAAGGCACAGGGGCTGAGGGACCTGGCATGTCTATGTATGGCCCCAAGCTCCCCACTGAGCCACAGCAGAGGGTCCTGTTCCTCTGGAGGGCTGCAGCACCAGCCAGACTTGGCAAGGGACATAGAGAGAGCAGCCTCACAACAAAACTTGAGGCAGGTGCTGGTGTACATTAATGTTATTCAGTACTTAAATTATGGTGGATATATAACATTTTATATCTATACAAATATATGGATATACACACTATAATTTTTTCATATATATACATATGTGTACACACTGTATTTTGACCCATGTATACTGAAATTTTGGTCACGTTTTTGACAAGATATTTATGAAAGCAGTGACATTTTTTTTCCTCAACACAGCTGTCTTTTATAATTTTTCTTATTTTGGCAGATGTCTTAGGCCCAAAATCTGAAAATCGTCAACCTGCACCAGCTGGATCTCAGAAAGTAATTTTTTATTGAAACATTGACCCATATATTGCTCTCACTTGCAGAGATAAATGTGCTTTGGTTTTCTACCAAATATATGGACTTGACAGTATCTCTTCAATTTTATTATGCTTCATTATGAAAATGCTGTAACTTAATAATTTATTTTTTTTTTTAACCTAAGCATTTTAGGTTTAGTATCTGTTATATTGAAACAATCCCAGTGTGAAAAACATATCTCCAGAGGCTATTTTTAATTTTTGAGTAAGCCCAAAACCAAAGCCTTATATGATGTGCTCGTCTAGAGCAATGGGAAGAGCCCTGACCTGCTTCAGTTTTTGTGACTGCCTGGATGGCAGCTTGTTTTCTTTCCTATTGCTGCCATCCTGGGATCCCTTTGGCCATTGGTAGTGTGCTGGATTCAAGAAGAAGCTGTCAGTGAAAGACACTTGAAGGTCTGGTCAGGATAAAGGGCTGATTGCAGATCTCTATTTGGCAAGGACTTCAGAGTATTTTTTCCTATGCTAAGGTTGCTGGATCATGAATGCTCACTAAGAGGTATGAAGCTCCCTCATTGGAGAGGCAGTGTGCTGGGAAATGCTTTTGATGAGATCTTTCAAAGGTTTTAGAGGAGAGGAAGCTATTTGGCTTTTTAACCATACTTGGGACATATGCTACAGACCTGTGATTTTAGAGAAACTGCTTTGGAGAGGCAAGGGTTTGGTTTCCCTAGTTACTCAGTGCACAGACAGCAAGAGAGAAAACAATCTTTTATGCTGTCTCCTTGTTGCCTGATTGCTAAGGCTTTAGATGTAGGATGAAAGCATACAGGATAGTTAAAGGCACCTGAGAAAGCACAGGTGCAGCAATGGAAGAGCACCTCTTTAAGGAATAATCTGCCTCTCAGTCAGAAGTAGTATCTCAGAGGTGACTTGGATCTAGTCATCAGTAAAATAGGTCCATAAAGCATTGAGAGGCATCCAGGTCATATATTGATGAGAGGATGTAGACCCATGGAATCTCCAGGAAGAGAACAGACAACAGAGGAAGCCTGGATCAGGAAGTAGTACTTCAACCACTGACCCCTAGTGAGGACACAACCATGACCAGAGCTACTGGTCACCAAAAAGAACAACATGACTTAGCCCTAAACATAGATTCTGGCTTAAAAACCACATAAGGAATCCATGTTTTACTTTCCAAACAGCAATATATTTACCCACCAAAGATTCCTAACTGGTTTTTTTTTTTCAGGCTGAGTGGGCTAGTGTGTATGAGGTCACATCTGCAAAACACTGCAACTTAGCATAGAACTGAAATCCAAATAAATTCAGTCTACTGAAGAAATTATTTTCAAATGCTCGTCTACCCCAAGAATTTAAAATGCTCAATAGATGTCCCCAAGAGCCATTTAATTTCTTTTTAATGCCACTGTCGTGTCCTCTGAATCCCATCTGACCAGAGGAAGGGACAAGTTGCATACCCAGAGATTGTAACACACCTGTCACCACCTGCAATATTACAGATGTACAAAGTACTGCATTTTAAATTGAAGCATTTCTCTTAGTAGAGAAATCCTAGCCCATGACCGTGACACACGAAGTTAAATTAAGTTTCGAACAAAATCTGGGAGGATGATTTAAAATGAGAATCAAAAGGTTATAAAGCTAAATACTTTTTCGGAGCCAGTGGTTGTCATAGTAACCACTTATACAACTTTTTTTTTCTCTTGGAAGCACAGAGTAAACACTTATTGAAGTGGGCCTCTGTGATACAGAAAATACATGAATTTATTACTATTTGCAACCAGAGCTGGGGGAAGAAATCCAGGAGACACTTCTTCAGGATTTGTTTTCCTTCTCAAACCAAAAGTCCAATGATACAAAGTCATTCAAGAGACCAAGAAGCCAGAGATGCATGTTTATTGTCTGTTTTGTCCCATCCCTGGGGCCATCCCTGGGGCTCTGCAGCTGCAGCTAAGCAACCAGCTTCATCTGTGTCAAACTCAAAAGACACAGATAATACACTAGCTATTGTGTTTTGAAGATTATGACATGATGTACAGCTGGCATGGCAAATTTTATTTAAAGCAGCACGGTTTCAAATTAGTCTCATTTTTGCTTACTAATTAGATTGTGTTTTTCATTTGCAGCCAAGCTGGATAAGTTAAAAGTCTACTGTAAAGTATAACACGTAATGCAAGCTGTGTTATTTCCAGGCTTTAGCTGCATGGGACAAACCAACATCCCATTAATCAAGATAGCATTAAAATGCTATTTTAATTCCAGGGTGAATGTTTTAGCTATGTTAACTCATGTACTTGAATTGCTGTAGGTATCTACAGATTGAATTTTCAATATATCAGGTGCTTTGTATCACTTCAGAAAGAAACTTGATGTGCAGTCTCAGGACAAATTTGTTCAATCAAGACACATGCAAATAGCAAATTCCTGATAGCACGTGAAAACAGTAAGCCATGTGGAAATCCTAACTTAGGGTTTCAAGTTAAAAGGATGAAAAATCATAAAATCTTATTTTAAATTATAAAAAGTTGCCTTTTTAAAAAAAGTCACGTGTTGAACTCCTGGCTATATTTATTATAAAAATGTTGCTGATGTAAACCATAAACAAGTGATGTTGGATCTACAGAACACAGTATCCTCAATGGAAATAGCACAAAGCAGAACAGCTCTACCCTGAAAACACTGTAGTACCTGCTATGACAAGGAGGTTTTGGACATCTGACATCATACCACTTCCCTCTTACAACTGATTCACGTGAAGAAGCTTTTTTTTTTTTTCAGCAAAATAGAGATGGACATCTAACTCATAGCCAGAGAGTAAAAGACACCCTTACATGTTCAAGGTTTATATTAGAGGAGTCAGATCTGAGCATGTGTCCTGCTTTCTGAAGATTGCAAAAACAGAGGAAAGGTGTTAGAAGCAGGGCCTGAAGCAGGTTCTTCACTAGGCTACGTGTCAGACTTCTGCCTTTGTGCCTTTATGATCTCTCTTGGATAGAACAAATCCTCTGCATTAAGATGTTACTCCAAAAAAGAAGCTGATGAAGATTGTCTCAGCTTCAGCATCCCAATTTCTTCCCCTAAAGGCTGTTTTGAGGGTTGTTCCGTGCTGTAACATTTTGGGAATGCAAACTAGTGTTCACTCAGGAGGCAACTGAGTGAGTATTTTACACCAGGATAATCTAGCGAGAACTATTTTTGCAAGACAGGGGGAAAAAAAACATTGTGGACATAAAGCGTCAACAATAACTTCATTTTCTGAAGATCCAGACTTCGCAAAGTGTTTAGTTTTCTCAAAAACACCTACTAAACTAAGCCTCTCTGGGAGACAGATAGAAAATATATTGGCTACATATATACTACTAAATCAAGTAAGCCTGGGACTGTTTTCTGTCACCGAGTCCAACTGGCATGAAGAAGCCTACATCCATACTCCTGAGTTCTCATCATCCAAAACATGCTGGCAGCAGCCAAAATTCCTGTGATCTCTACATGACCTTTGGCTTTTGGAAATCCTTACTGTACTCAGTAATTGTTTGGGATAGTGATAGCTGGTCCAGGTCAAAACCATATTAGGAAGCCTTCTAACAATTTAACAGTTAGAGGACTGAGTTATCATGTCCAGAAACAGTTACAAAACAGCCTAATTTATTAATATAGATGTTGTCATTTTAACTCTTCTCCAGACTGGCACAGATGTGTACTAGGAGATAAGCAGACTAACTGTAAGGACTGAGGTAGTTCTGAAAATGCAGAAAAATAAATTAAAGTAATTTTTTTATTTGCAAGACAGAAATTCGGATTTTGACAGCCAGACTTCACCTAGGTATATGGTGCTAAAATTACTTGATGTAGCCTTGTAGTTTTAATAGAGCAAATGTTTTCAGAATAACCAAAGGAATATTTCTAGGCTCACATTGTTTCATACACAGCACAATTTCCCTCTCATGAAACAAAGAGCTATACAGATGTTTCTCTGTTGTATAAAATACAGTATAATTTTTCTGCAGGAAATCATAACTTGTTCTGTTTTTTCACTCCACATGAATTTTTCTACTAAGCTCTCTTCAGGACAAAATTCTAGTTTAAAGTATCAATTTCCCATTTATTGTTGGTTTGTGATATTATAATCCATAACTCTTTACACTATTTATCGAGCTTTTAAATATATGAAAAAGAAACATTAATCTTGAGCCTGAATCATGATCTGCTAAAAAGGAATCCCAATGAATTTTTCTGGATATCTGATGGACACGTGTCTGCTATGGTGGTGTCTACTGAGGATTCAGAAGTATAGAGCCTTAGGCTAACTGGTGAATGTGTCACAAAAAGGAAAGCAGGTGATGTACAAATACATCATAATAATGTTTCAGTCTTGGGTTGAACAGTACTATATACTGTGGGGAAGAAAAACATTAGCTAATATCTTCCTTTGGAAAACTACGGCAAAGAAAACTTCCCTTCTTACCACATCTCTTCTTTAGGACATGCTTGGTTCCTTTTCTGATGGATGCAGAAACTCTTCAGCTCAGTTCACTCCCTGACTTGAATTACAGCAGGAAGGAGCTGTATCACCCTGGATGGAGGGTATCAGTGGAATAAAGGAAAAAACTGAGATTAGTAATCTCTTCTCAGTATGTAAGATACAAGTGGAAGCTTCTGAAGTTTGTTCCTCACCTTTTTCCAGTGCTGTATATCACAGTAGATTGTATGCTTTCTTAATTCAAAGGATACACCTGATTGCTTCAGCATTTGGTGCACAATAACGAAAAATAACTATAATCTCTTTAATTTATGGGAAAGTCAGCATCTGTACACTCTCTTGCACAGGTGAAGTAAATCAACTTGGCAGGAGCCATGGGATAAATTAGAATTTAGAAAAGAATCCAGATCTTCAAATTAGAGCTAGCTGGCATTTTTTTTTAAGACATTTTTCATGTGTACATATTGAAACATGTTGCTTTAGTTAAATCTAAGTTTTCAGTGAAAACATCACAATTCAAAATATTTTTTTTAGTGGAAGAATGAAAGATTCTCACCTGTTAAATGGTATTTCAAGTATGGATAAAGAAAGAAGTACAACTATCTTCAGAACAGCCAAACCATTTGATAGGGTGCATGAAAGGTCAAATTAACGTTCATGGTCAGAAACATGCAAAACTGAGTTTCTACATCTCATGTGAGTGCCCTAAATTCCTGGTCTAGTATACACTTTCTGTTCTCTTACTTTCCATGAACCATTTAAAAAAGCTTTTCCCCAGGACAGAAAAGGACTTTTTTATCTATATTTTTTGCAAGATTAAAACGTATTTTTCCTACTCAGCCCTGCTTCTGATCTCTATTTTTGCACCCAGTATATTGCACATTGCTACAATTGTCTGGAAAGAAACTCCTGAGGCCACAGAGGCAAATGCTTACTGTGGTCATGAGCTGATCAGTACAGGAGAGAAAGTGAGTAATCAGGAAAATCTGGTTACGACTCTGATTCTCTACCAGCCAACACTGGCCACAGAGGCAGGGTGTGTTACAACAACCCTTAGGCAGGTCTAATGTACACCAGATGACAGTGGTCTTAAAATGGCAAACTGCCAGCTGGAATTATCTGGAGCACAGTAGCACTCTAGTTTCATCCCCTCCAGCCTCTGGCATTATTATCATATAGGCTGGAACTGGTAAAGATTCGGAGCCATGCCAAATCAAATGCCTACTGAAAACACCCTACTGATGGGAAATTTTCATGTGTGCAGATACAAGTGAATTACTGAGGCACAGAGGCCAGCATATGGAACTGAATCTGTCCCAGTGTATTTTTGGTCTATCATCTTGTTAACTCACCAGTTAAGAGAATCTTCACATCTAAAAAGAACCCTGCTGTGGTGTGATGTTGAGGTGATCCCACAACTTTATAGTACACTTTGCACTAGAACTCAATGTCACTGACACATCTCAAAGTGAGAGGTCACATCAAGAAGAGAATCAGCCAAGAAATCTGACAAGATACAGCTTTCTTGGTGCTAATAGAGCCAAGATTCACAAAAAAAAAAAGAAAAAAGAAAAAAAGAAAAAAAAAAAGTGCCTGTTTCTGAAGACTAAAAGATAGCAACTGCTGGTAATGACCACCATCCCTTACACAGCTGCTGTCATGGTTACAAAAAGCCCTGTTCAGGGAGAATGTAGAAAAAGAAAACAGGGACTTAAGCTTTTATAAATATGTGTGCATGTGTGTATGTTTATAAAATGACACAGTAAAAGTCTTTTACCCAACAAATACACTTGTCAAAAACCTTGTTAAAATAATACATTTTCACTCAAAAAAAACCCCCGACACTCCTATTTCTAGTCAGCTCTAATGGGCAGTTCAGGCTGTAGGACTATAACCTAACTAAAATTAGCATATAGTTGTCAAAAAAATGTTTTCCCTGGGAGGAGAAATACCTTTGATTATTGCATCAAAACAAAAACAAGCATCAAAACAATCACCTTGTCCAGGAGATGTAGCAGGAAACCCTATGGCTCTACTTCCCCCACTGGAATGTCCTTCCTCAGGCAAACTGCTTATCATCCATCATGTGCTCCAGCATACTGAGTATAATTCTGGATGATCAGCATCACTAAATCACTCAACTATCACAAGTATTTTAAAAGACCACAGTGAATCTCAGTGAAGTAGTCAGTCAAAATATTTCGTGTGGTCTCTGTACATTTAGATCAAAAGAATATTAGGGAAAAAAAATCCTACATTGGTAAGAAAAAGAAAGTCTGAGAGATATTAGTTCAGGACAATTTGCATGTCACCTGCATCAAATGCCTACTTAATTTCCTTAAGCATAAACTTTAGTTTTCATAGTAAACATAACGAACACCCAAACCAATCTTGCAGGTGGAGCACAAAATGGTGGCTAACTAGAGAAGACAGCAAACTTAGCTTCTCCTGTCATTTTTATTTCTCACTGCACATCTCAAAAAACACCTGCTTATTGATCAAGGTTCACCAGGAAGTTAAAGGAGAAACAGAAGCTCTTTCACAGAAAGGTGGAATGATTTCTGTGTGTGAAGTCTGCTCTAGGAGAGAGTGGTTTTGACAGCAAGACAAACTAACATTATCCTTTTCTCTGCAATAGGCAACTTAACGCTAGATGTTGAATTTAAAGGGTTACAATTTGACACAAACTTATCTGTGTTTCTTATCCCTGTGTTATCTGCTTCCTAAATTACTAGAAAAGAGTCACTGACACAGATGTAAAATAAAAGTAGCCATCAGTTTTTGGTATCAAAATTAAGACATACATGACCAATTTTTTTAACATATTAAGCATGTCATAGCTCTTTATATGTTGAAATCACAGAGATCAAAAATTTCAATGACACAGATGAGGACTCAACTTTTCTGCAAATCAGAGGTTATGCTTTTCAGTGAGACACAGAGAAAATGAGTTATGTATATGCAGTAACTACATGCGAAGGACTAGAGATAACTGAAATTTCCACAATCATATCCCTTTCTAGCAGCTCATGAATAGAATACAGTTCTCTATTGCAGCAGACAAACACTTTAATAATGCAAAATGTGCTTTGGAGTTTGGCAACTCTTTCCAACTTTTGCAAAGATTTGGACTTGTAGACAATCGCTACTTAATCCTGATTGATTTCCAGAGCAGCTCCACTTAATGTACTGAACTGACTGAACATTTGGAATGTTCAGACTGAGGCAAATTAAGGTTATCATAAACCATACAGAAGAATAATGGATTAGAGAAATATCCTGATATGCCATTTTTTTAAATAGCTTGCCTTTACAATCTTAATATACTGGGTTTGGGGATTTGGTTTTGGAATTATTTTGTGTGTGTGTGTGTGTTAGGGTTGGGGTGTTTTTCAATTATCTTAGAGCTTGAGATATATAAATAAAAAACAACCACCCAGATAAATGTCCTCATAAAAGCCCACATAGGCTTTACAGTAGAGGTGGCATCTTTGATTGTTTGGCAAAAACCTAAAGTAACTGGAAATAAATGGAGCAATTGGGAGAAATAGATGGCTGCTATATTCTGGGTGAATCAGCCTCTGGCCACGAATGAGAACCACATATTGCATTCCACACAGTAGACATAGGTGACTCAGAGAGAGTGATTTGGGAGTCTGAGAACAGAGAGTTTAGAGAGACTTGCTTTGTACTACATCCAGTTCAGATCATTGCCTAGCCATAGAGATAGACCTAAACATTTGGATGAGGCAGTTGTCAGTAGCACTAGATGGTTGCTGTATGTTCCTTCCACCTGGAACTATTCTACTGTATTCTAATTTATTCTACACTATTCTATTGTATTCTATGCTATGCAACTCTATGCCATTCTGTGATATGGTATTTAATTCCATTTCTTTTTAAACAACTATATTTCCCTTTAGAATAGAGCTGGTAGTTTTTCATGGCAAGTATGAAAATAAACTATTTTTTTCAATATTGAAATATATAAACCACATGGTCAACTGAAAAATAAAGAGCTGAGGGAAGTGGAAAAGGAAAGAAAAGCCAGTGGCACACAATGTTTTAATTAATAATAGATTGCTGGAACTGGGAAATCCTAAGAAAAGCCAATATCCTTCACCTCATAATAAAAGTGGTTTTAAAACCTTTTAATATTATTAAATTAACAGTTTCAAATGCTTTAAAATTCTATTCCCCACTAGACTTGAGATGTGAGAACTCATAGAGGAGTTGCAATAGTGGGCTGGCTGATGTGACAAAGAGCATGACTCTTTTTAATTCTTGAGTTATGTTTTTAGTTAGTTTCTCTTTAATGGAAATAATGGTTAATGAGATGGATATAGTCTTGGGGAGAATTTTCTTACTTCAGCAGGAGTAGTTTCTTGTTTGACTGAAATGTACTAACTGTGTCCAAAATGGTCTCAATACATACTGTGAAAATTTAAAATATTTAATTAATAATAGCATTCTGGGACCACTACCTCACAGGTCTTTGAGGAAAACCTTGGTGGTCTTCTCACTTTGGCAGAGTCAATTCAGGGCCAAGTTTTTCAAGAGGCTGTACTCTATTTAAGACAAAGCTAAGGAAAGGAAGAAAAGAAGTACCATCTAACTGTGATAGCAGAGTAAAACACAGGTGTCTGAAGGCCTTCTGTGCCAAATCAATAAAATGCTATCTCACTGTCAAAATAATAAAAATAATTTTAAATTCCAAAAGCACTTGCAGTAACCATATTTTTCCTTATATTCATATCTCGTTCTCGTCACCAGTTCCCCCCACACTAAACAAATTAATAATGTATTTATTTTATGATGTTTTCTAAGGCCAACTTCATGTATCTTTTCTTGTGGTGAAAGAAAAATAAAACATATCACTAGAGTCAGTTTTCAGTGAGTTTAAGGCTTGCTCTGATCTTGTTCTTTTATATAGTGGCTATCCCATACAATGTCCAGACTGTTAAGTGATGTGTAGAGTGTTGAGCAGTCCAAATACTGCTAAAATTCATTAGGGTTGCCCACTTCTGTTATGAAGAGATACAAGGACATTTATATGTGTATTCCCAAAGTCCCTTTTTCTACTCATAAAGAAATGCTAATTTTTCAGAGATCACCTTTTCCTTTGGTTACCATTAGGAAAAAAACCCCATCATTTTACTGGGCAAAAGGGAAAAACATGCATTCAAGTAACAGTTGATGAATACACTGCTAAAAATAAGTCTTCTATTTGTTTTCAGTTGAGGACAATTTCATGGTCAGAAATACTTCTTAAAGTTTTCTCTTCTCACCAGGGAACTGATTTATTGACAACCAATTAGTGCTCCCAGCTAAATCTCTTGTGTTTAGAGCAATATTTCTGCCTCATTTATTTTTTAACTGTTTAGTTTTATGTTCTTACAGTCTTGTGGAAATTAGTTATAGAAAAAGCTATTTCTTCATTTTTTCCATCTTGCAGGTCAGTGCCAGAGTCTTCCTTATTTTATGGTTTAGAGAGCTTTGTTCAGGCTCTTTTTATATATCCCAAAGGATGGGTATTATACCACTTTTCTTGGAAAATTTTCTAAAGCTTAATAGTTTAATTATCAGAAAAAAAATAAATAATTCCCATAAATCAGCCTGATTTTCCTATGATACATTTAAATGTTATTCTTCTTAGTTACAGTGTCCTGGCAGATTACTCTGCAGATTACTCTGCATAATCCCACATCCCTCCTTTCTTCTTAAGATCTTTCAAAATTCTTGTCTTAGTTTCCTGCCAACTGTTGTTACCCGCTTCTTTTCTCATGCAAATGCTGTTTGAGCAACTGAGATAAATATGCTGCCTATAAGCATAATTTGGGGGAAAGTCTTGTGATAAGACTCCACAGGACATGATGGCATATTCATGTAATTGGGTCTCCATCCAAAATTTATCATAGTCTTTTTCCTATAAATCTCAAAATCCTCTAGTTAAGATGATGACTGTATACATGCAGCATTTGTATGGAAAAACTGAGCAAGAAAGTACTATAATAATCTGGAAACAATTCCTCAATGTGCTGTTCCTTCCAATAACACCACTTGTCTACAGTGCACCGTGGCAAAGATTGCAGATTATTATTTTATTTAGTGTTTGGCTTACTGTGTAGTTTTCAAACAAGTAGTTCTCTGGGATTGTAAAATAGGAGTGCAGACTGGAGGTAATATTGGACATAGTTTCACTTGGTTAATCAAGTACTTGGCTACATGATTTTTTGCTGGGATAGCAAACATTCATAGTTTATTAATCTAGCCAAGAGTAGCTGCAGAGTTCGCAGTGCAGTTCTGCTGATATTAAATAGTCAGGAGGAATAAAGTGTTTAGGTTCAGATCTTTGGCCATACACGGGTGTCTGCATTTCTACTTACACAACCTACATTTTGGCATCTTTGATGTTCTTCAGCTACTTAACTGCCACTTAATCCAGGGAGGATTGAAATTTCTGCTGTTCTGTCCATGTGAAGATGAGCCACAGCTGGTGAGCTGCTCAAAGCCCCTACCATGCTCCAAGTGGAACATGATCCCAGGCTGCCTGGTCCCAACTGAGAGAGCCTTAACTCTTTGGGTAGTGACCACTGGGGAGCAGATCTTTCTCAGTCTCTCCTACCATTTGTAAAACCATTTTCCCTGGGGAGAGAGACCGAATTCTTATTTTATCATACTAATATACAAAGACTGTTTTCTCATTTTCAACAGACAGGAAAATTACATTTCTGCATGTCCAGATACAAGAGAAGATAAAAACACCCTGAAGCCAGAGTCCTAACTCTGTCCTTTCCATTCTTCTGGCAACTCTGGAAGCTCCCTGCTTGTTTCCCAAGATCACTTCCTTGGGTGTCAAAGTGCCACAACAATGATTAAAAACCTGGACCTAACCTGGGATGGCAACTTCCATAACGTGCAATGCATTTAAAAGGTAGGTGGTGTTTCACTTTGCCCTGCATTGCCTAGGTAGCTTAAAGACTTGTCATAAAACTCAAAGGCAAAACCATTGCAGTATTTTTGAAAGCTTCAGTACCTGTGAGAGGGATGAGCAGCATGTCACTTAAATACTTAGTTTACTAACTCCAGAGCAGTGGACAAGAACTGAAGTAGTTCTTTTCCTTCCTAACTCTACAAGTCTTCCTGATAATTGCACTACACAGACTACAGCAGACCAAATATCTGATCAGAATCAATATACATTAAAAAAAAAAAAAAAAAGGGAACTTCCCAAATAGACATGAAGCCTGTGGCTTAGCAGAGCTAACACATGGTCCAAGTGCACCTCTCCATGGCAAAGTGTTATCCCACCAGGATATACTACCAGGTTTGCTCATTTGTGAGGTGGCAGGGGGTGTTTTGGCCTCCAATATAACCAAACTAGCAGAAGTGGTTACAAGAAACACACTGATTTAATGTTGGGTTTTTTTTTGCTGCGCCTACACCCTGAAAAATAGAAATTCAATTAAAGTGACTATGTGCTTTTTAATTTTCAATTGAACACCAAACAGGAAAAATCTTGACTATTTCAAATCATACACAGTGCAGCTTTTTAAAAGCAGGGGTAGAGTGTCTTTTGGATCTTTTTCCTTTTTTTTTTTAATCTTTTATTTTCTTTCCTTTTCTCTTCCTTTTTTTATTTTTTCTTTTCCCCTGGAAGACCATGGAAATCCTCATAATATCACAGAATGTCTTGGGTTTTAAGGAACCTCAAAGATCATCTAGTTCCCACCCTCCTCATGTAGTAAAATTTCCCACATTTTATTTTTCAGTTGAAAAATAATTCATCAGCTAATCTTTATTACACAGAAAATTTAATCCTATTCGGACCAGTTTGTTTTCTGTTGTAGAAGGCAAAGGCTATCATTTTACTTGTCTAAAGTAAGCTATAACTAGATGAGTAAAACGTGTGGAGGAAAAAGCAGCTTAAATACTAGCATGCTGATGAAATGATATCATCAGGATGAAATGATTATGTGGTCTCCTTGAATAGGTGCGCACCCAGCCACTATGACTCTTGCCATTTCCTCAAATTGACCTAAAAGGCTCACATTGTTATGTCTGTGCTAATCTGCATGATCCTCCCTTGCATGCTGACTTTGCAAGGACAGCTGTATTTCTGCAATCAGTTGAAATGCTTCTTTTGAAAATGTGGTTATTCAATACATGGTTTTTAATGAGGTATTACTATAAGGACTGTACTGTGTAGTCCCCCTAAGGATAAACTTACTCCAGATGAAAAGGATCATCTGGTTTAAAATAGTTAAAGTTTAATTTTTTTTTTTTTTCTGATTTACTTTCAGCTAAGTATAACAGGAGATAAGATACTTACCCTTTTTAAAACAGGGCCTAATCCTGCAGTCTACACACTCTGATTGAAAGAGTTACAATCAGTTAAAATATCTGTATTTCTGAACTGAACCCACAAATTCCAGAAATGCAGACTGAAAATTAGAACTGAATTTTTTTTTTTTTGAGATCTCTCACCCAATTAAGCCCCTATAAATCCTGTTGTTGACATATACCTTATCTATCAGACTCACTGAAGTCTGGATTATGTGACTGAAAATATCAAGGGAAAAAATGTCCTCATAAGATTTCTGTTCAAAAACACCAAAGTAACCCCATTATCACAATAATATGATGTGACTGTTTTTTATGAAACAGAACTGATAATTTCTATTAAATGAAAGTTCAAGGGGGAAACAACTTATCCAAATTATTCTTATAACTATTCCAAAATTTATATTTTATTTTTACAGAATTTAAAGCAGAGTTGCTACTCATCTCCCTTCTCCACACCCCTCTGAGCTTACATCAAACCTATGACATTGACCCACACGATTTCTTTTTGTGTTTTCCTGCTTATAAACTCCCTTAGGAAAGACTCAGGACTATGCAAGTTTCTTCTACTATATATTTATTTCCCTTATATTAGTAGTACTGACTCTGGAACCAAATAATAATAATTCTCATCATTTTTTTACTGGTTCCTATACCATCAATTTCTGAAATACATTTTCCAACTTTTATTATTTCCTTCACCATTCTTTCATTACACTATATCTGAATACTTCTGCAAAGAGTAGGGTTCTTAGATAATAAATAATGCAAGTGGCCCAATTATTTTCTTACATCTGTTTTGTAGAAAGTGTTTACATTGTATTTATGACCAATGTGTAAGCTAAAACTTCTCTCTGAAAAAAAACACGAGCAGTGAATCAGAAAGATACAGCTTGACCTTCTTCCTTCAGGAAAATGGCATTTGATTCAATTATGGAACCTTTTCAGAGGTAGGAAAGTTAAAAGAATTGTTTCAGTCTGTGTTTATATGAACAGAGCTCCTGCTTCATATGTTTAGATAATTCTAAGAGGACAAAAATAATTATCTAAATTATAAGTCTATATAGTTATTTCCAATATTTTAGAATCTATTGTTTCTGTATACCCACCAAAAATAAATGTCGATTTAACTTCTTTGGGAAAGGACACTACAGCTTTTTCTACTTGCTTCCAGCAATGCTTTTAATGCAGCTGCTTTTGCTATTTCTAATATGTTTAGTTACAGTAGCCATGAAAACATCAAAATGCATATAAGATTTGGCAGCTTCAGCATACTACAAATTTAGCAGTCTCTGGGAATGATGAGACATCTACTTAATCTTTATGATAGTACAGAAAGTACCAATCTAACTTCAGAAAAAAATTTTGTCAGGACAAATATTATTTTATTAATATTTTTAATGCAAAGTAATTGAAGAGCTTATCACATTTTTTTGTATAGCTTTCATAATGGTAGATATGGTAGTATTTTGCTTCACTTAAATACCTATGATTAGAAACTGTTTCCTAATGGGGCTTTTGCCCAAGTAAGATCAATCAGTACTTTCCAGCACCACTCAGAAGTCAAGACAGACACACAACCTTGAGTAAAGCACAAAAATAAAACTTTTTGCAGGGGGATTACCAGATAAACTAATCTCTTCTGACTTGAGATACATCTCAATATCCAGCTCTGATTAAAAACTTTCAGAAATTCTAGTAAAGCCCTAAAATTGAGATTCTTTAGTAAAACAAGATCCAGAGCTCAGCCCCAGTACTAAGAACATCCAGATTTCAATCCTTTGCATATCGTAAGGGAGAAAGAAAGAAAGAAAGAGAGCAAGAAAGAAAGAAAGAAAGAAAGAGAGCAAGAAAGAAAGAAAGAAAGAAAGAGAGCAAGAAAGAAAGAAAGAAAGAGAGCAAGAAAGAAAGAGAGCAAGAAAGAAAGAAAGAAAGAGAGCAAGAAAGAAAGAAAGAGAGCAAGAAAAAGAAAGAAAGAGAGCAAGCAAGAAAGAAAGAGAGCAAGCAAGAAAGGTTAGTTTCATGGATGAAAATTCAGTGAAAATGTAAGCTTTAAAGTTTAATTTCATTATAAGTCTTGCAAAACATTTCTTTTTGCAATTATCTCCCTCTATTTTTATAGAGAAAAAAAGAGTCATAAAATGAAAATAATACAACAAGGAAATCCAATTATTTTGTGGCTCTGTAGCATTTGCTTTAAAAACAACATTTACCCAACTCCAAATGGACTGTTAGCTAATATTTGAAAAACTCTGGATCGGCAAACCTACTAATCCACCTAGGATGAAATGGAAATCAAATGAGAGAAATTCAGGTTGACACAAAAGCCTTCCTCTTGCTTTGGAACAATCTAACCCAATAAAACTGATGTTTGGAAGTATAGGATTCTACGATCCCTTTAAAGAGAGATTTAAATGTTCCAAAACAAATTAGAGCAGGAGAATATTTTAATAAAGACACAATTCATAAATGTTTTGAAACTGACTTCATGTGATACACTACAGTGTATGAAATAATCAAAACAGCAGTAAGGGAAACTGCATCATATTCTCAGTAAGACAAAAGAAATTAAAAATATAGATTGCTCCATTGTAAGTCATGTTTTGCTATGTCTAGACCATCTTTCCACCAGTTCTTTTCCGTATGCCAGACATATTTTACTTAAACAAATGTAGTTTAGACCCATCTTTAAAATGCTGAGTTTGGGAAAATCCCACTTAATGTATCCAAAAGTTGACTTTAGCACTTCTGTGTTTTAGGACCTAAGACTTGAAAGCACTGGCATTTTAACCCATCTCTGAATACATGTAGGACAACAGACAGTGTTCTTAGCATTTGTCGTATCTAGAAAGTGAAAAAAAAATAATTATTTTCAACATAAAAGTTTAGGTAACTTGGTGTTAATACAAAAGATCCTTCAAATAAATCAGAAAACACAATTTTGGATAATGTATCAACCTAAAATTTAACATAAGATTGAAGCCTTGTGTGTTCAGTATAAAAATCTGGTAAATATGGGTCAGACAGAAATTTAAGAAATATTTCTTGAGTTAATTCCTATTTATAGAATTGTAAGACTCCTCCAGATATTCTGGATACATAATAAAACTGAACCAGAATAGTATGGAACTATATTTAATAGAGGGGATTTAAAATAAAGCTCACCTGCATGTAATGTAACACAAGACAGCTTCCAACGCCTCTTATTGAAACCAAATTAGTTTTTCCTTTCTTGGCTTCAAAAAAGCAATCATGCTTTCCCATACCTAGCACAATTAGGTCATATTGTCCAGAGAAAGGATGAGAAATAGATTCCAACAGGATTCACCCCTCTTCTAGATCATATCTTACTTTAATTATGAAAAGCATATCCAAGTAATTTATCACGGAAAAATTAATATGTTTTACTACAAAGGATGGTAAAACCTTCTGACACTCAAAAAATGCACTTGTATCAGGAGATGAAAGGTTGGAAGTGGGAGAGTTGGGGTAAAGTCAATCATTTCAACTGAATCTGCATTGATTCTGACTTGGACACATTCCAGATTTCTTTAATAATATTAAATAATAACATGGAATAGCATGTTATTATTTAACATATGCTTCCCCTCAGAAATGTCCAGTAATTGCTGTTGAAAATTCAGAAAAAAAAACAACCAAACAAAAAACTCAAATCTGGCCAAGACATTTTGGAGGTGGAGCAGACAATCTCTGCTGCTGTATGTAAAAAGGTGAGGAGCAAAGGGGAACTACAAAGACTGTCGAGCCTAATGTTTCTTGTAAGGGAAGTTTTGAAACTGTTCTACTCTATTCTGGATGTCAATTGGACTCAAAACACCACTCAGCAGATGACAGTAACTACAGCAACAGCAGCTCATACCTCATCCTGTGCTTGGGCCTTTGATGTGGGAAAGTAAGATGAGATGGCACAGATCTAGTTATCCCCCATGACTGGAATTTAACTCTTTTTCTTGATGAAGTGACATACAAGGACCTGAGTGAACTAGAGAAACAGATCAAATATCTTTCACTTGTTTTGCATAGCAGAGAGCCTTTGGTACTTGAGAACCTGCATTTGAATGACACTCCTGCTTTCAGTTCAGAAGGTGTCTACAGTTCTTCAGCTAGGAGAATGAAAAACATAGGACTGGGATCTGAGGCTGCATCTTGCCTGGAATGACATTCAATGGGCTGGCTAGACAAATCTTCATATGAAAACATGTAGAAGAGTACCCAAACATATTTAACATTTATGTGTGTAAGTGAAAATGTCACTTTCTCTTCCATAAAGGTTACAATATTTATGGATTTTAAAAGATGGCTTTGGAAGAACTCTTCAGCACTGTTTTTTGATGAAAACAGTACTCCAAATATTTTGCTCTTAAAAATTTCTGTAGGATCATCATTCTAACACACACTGAGAGCAAACTGAAAAGGTGATGCACTAAGCACTTATCAAATCATGGATGTATGCTGCTACAAAATTTGCTATATAAAATCCTAGGAAATTCCAGGATTGACATTAAGTAGCTTATTTTGTTGTTTATGATAGACTCTCAGTGATACGGTGAACACTTTTACAATACATTAATTTTGCTTTACATAAGAGAACCATGTGATCTTAGAAAAAATAATTGGGATAAAAATAATTAACATTTATGTTTCCGATTTTTTTGAGGAATCCAGAAAAACGAGGAAGGAATCCAAGTATATGCTTGCAGACTATGTCATTTTCAATTTATTAGCAAGTAGGAAGCAAGAGAAAAAGGATTATATGTTCTCCTTCCTCCAGCCTGCTTCAGGAAGGCAAACTCCCAAAAGGTTGGAAAAGTTCCAGAAAAGGAGTTGAATTTTGTGTCTCTGAATTTGGGATGAAGCAACTGGAAGGGCCCCGTGCCAAAAAGGTGTTGGCTGCCATCATGGCTGTACCCAGTGTGGGCTTAGAAGAGGAGGAAAGTGGTTCTATTTATTTTTAGTTGTTTTCTTACTCCGCCTTCTTTTGAAGAAATTCTTATAAAAACGTTTATCTTGTCATCATGTGTAAATTATGTAGTATATTTTCAGTATTAGAGGGTTATGTCCACCCCACTGTGGGTTATATATCAAGATTCCTGCAGCTGTTCTGAAAAGTATTTTACTCTGAAGGTACTCCAAAGTTCTGGTTGACTTGAATTTGGAATAAAGATTTTGCCATTATATGCTCTATGAGAGCAAGACTGGTAAACGTCTGGACTTTGGAACTGACTTTGTGATATTTGGACTGTGCATACACATCATGTGGTGAATTAGCATGTGGTGTTCTTAAGCAAACAATAAAAACAAAACAAAGAAGGAATTAAATGTGCATTTAAGAAAATGATTTTCAGCATATGACTAAAACACTCCCATAATAGCAACAGCTTTGTGGTAAAGGTACATACTTGCCAAAAATATCTGCTAGTGTGGAAGCCTAGTATTCAAAACCCTCGATTGAGCAGTAGCACAGATTATGTTACCTAGTTAACATAGAGTGTCATTGAAAAATTAAGTGCACTCTGGATACTGTGCTTCAAAGCAAGATGCACTAGTCAAACCTATTGGGCAAAATCTTGCTCCCATTTTCAGTACTATAGATCACTTTGTATTACTTTGGATTTACACCAGTCTTAATGGAGAAAACTTGCCACAGAATGTAGATACATAGGTTAAACTAAAACAAAAGAAACAAAAATGAAAACAAAACCCACACAAACAAACAAACCACAACAAACAATCCTGAAAAGTGATGGACATTACAAAACATTCACCTAGTAGTCCTTTATTTCAGTCAATAATTTCCCTTCAGCAAGTGCAATCAATGCTCAGTCAGCTAGCCCCTAGAAAAACTAATGCCTAAATGCAGTGACAAGAATGGTTCTTATTACTGGAGACAAAATTTAACATTTTTTTAATACTGACCTCTGAAATGTTAATAACTTCTGTAATTTACCTCAGCTGAATGAAGATTGGGATTTTACTGCAGAGCAGATAAGACAGATAAAGCAGCTTCCCTGACTAAAACATAACTGAGGGCATAGTACTGTAAAGAACTTATTGTCTGCTCATTTTTAGTAGCTGTTTTATTTTAATATCAAAAGGCTTCTGTTCTTAGAACCACTTATATTGGAGATTACATCTGTTCTTCCTGGACTTTTCCTAAGGGGAAAGGTTTTCCTCAAAGCACTTGGTCAAATCTTTCATCTACTACTTATGGTCTTTACAAATATGGTATTTCACTCCAATGGGAAAGAAAAAATCTGAACTTCACTAAGGTTGTATTATTTATTACACTTATATAGTTATACAGCTAGAAGTGATCAACTACTGAAAAATATTTTCCAAAAGTCTTAATTCAGATTTAAAGCCAGGTACATATAGTTTAGCTTAGCTTTTCCCAAGTTAATAAAATGAAGTTTATCACCATGAATATGGATTAAAGCATTTTAGGCACACTTCAGAAAGTGTTTACTGAAAGGCTTGTTTACATCATCTGTCTGCCAGCTAAGAATTATTACATTTTCAATCAAGACAAAGAAACATAACATGCAAACTAACTGGTTGATTACAGACCATTGCCTTTCAAATGGCAATCAGCAAAAACAGACAGCTGATCAAGGAGCTAAAAACCAAGACTCACTAAAATCAGTCAATAAACAATTCTGAATGGTGAACACACTTGGAAAGACTGAATTATTCATCAACAATTCATGGTAAAGAAGGCAAATTTTGTGAATTATCTGCTCAAAAGCATTTTAGAGTACTGCAAGCTGCAAGAAAACATTTAAATAAGATACATTTACTGCTGTAAAGAAATATAATTTATATGGATGATTTAACGATAGGAATTTCAGAGATACTACAAAATTTGATCAATCAGCACAAGACAGCCTTATAGGGTGACAAAATTCTAATTTCCTATCAGAGAAACTGAAAAAACCCCCATGTAAAACTGAAGAAAATGGTAATAGTATAAAATATATTTTTGTTGCTTAGGGTATCTTCCTCTGTTACCTTCCTCTTCTAAAAGGATATATTGAAATTTATATGAGCCAACAATTATAACAACAACATATATGTATGTGTATATGAGCAACAATTCTAGCCAACAATTCTTCTGTGACCTAAAACAAGGTTAATGTAAGCAATTTTTGGCAACTGTCCTTAGATTCAGTGTTGGATACTTGTTTTTTCATGATAAGGAATACTTTCAAACAAAGATTCACACACAAAATTGCAAAGATTTAAAAAACATAGAATCACAGAATGTTTAGGGCTGGAAGGACCTCTGAAGATCATCTAGTGCAACCCCCCTGTAGTGAGTAGGGATGCCCTCAACTAGACCAGGCTGCTCAGAGCCTAATCCAACCTCAACTTGAATATCTCCAGGGATGGGGCTAAACCACCTCCCTGGGGAGCCTATTCGACTGCTCTACCACCCTCAAGGTAAAGAACTTCTTCCTGATATCCAATCTAAATCTACTTTAATTTAAACCTATTACCTCTCATCCTTTCATCTTTGTGGCCCTCCTCTGGACCCACTCCATCAGGTCCATGTCTTTCCTGTGTTGAGGGCTCCAGAGTTGGACACAGTACTCCAGGTGGGGTCTCACCAGAGCAGAGGGACAGAATCAGCTCCCTTGATCTGCTGGCCATACTCCTCTTGATGCAGCCCAGGATGTGATTTGCCTTCTGGGTTGCAAGTGCACACTGTTGGCTCATGTCCAGCATCTCATCCACCAACACCCCCCAGTCCTTTTCTGCAGAGCTGCTTTCCAGCACCTTGTCTCCCAGTCAGTATTGATAGTGAGGGTTGTTCTGACCCAGGTGCAGGACCCTGCATTTAGTCTTGTTGAACCTCATGAGGGCCACCTAGGCCAACATCTCCAGCTTATGCAGGTCCCTCTGGATGACATCCCATCCCTCCAGCCTGTCACCAGCACCACTCAGCTTGGTGTCACCTGCAACCTTGCTGATGGTGCTCTTGATCCCACTGTCAATATCAATATGTTTTTGTTATTAGATCTCTACAATTAACAAGGTAGGGAGAACCTTGCTTCCTCCTGTAAGAAAAATCTCAGCTTAAATTTCCACAGAAGCAAAATTTGATCGTGTCTTATCAACCTTGGCTTAGCCTTGAAATCTGGGATATTGGTATGTATACAACCTTAAAAAAAAAAACCAAAACAAATGAAAACAGAACAAATTTTACACTGCAATACAGAAACATTCCTGTGTCAGCTGCTCCACTTACATGCTGAAAAACTCTTAGAAAATGTTTTGATGTCTTTCTTTATATCCCCATGAATATCCTCCTCCAACAGTTCATATGTCTCTGGTGTAGATTAGTTATGGACCTTTCATGCTGATGAGGTAATCCCCTTAATGTACTATACACCATAGGATATCCTCCTCCTCTGTTTCATGTTCTGACATTGTTAAAGGTCAGGAAAGTGTTTCATGTGGTACTAGACCTTATTTAGATGGGAAATCCAAGAACAGACTGAAATGTCTATTTCTGTGAGTTTCTAAGGATAGTAGAAGAAGACTAGGTAAAAAAAAGGATTGTGAGTGCATCTTGTATTGAAATATAGTTTTGCTCAAAATTTGGTATTAAACTCTGAAGATATATTTCCAGTATAGTGACTGGTAACACAGTGGTACTGATATAGTAAGATGGGATCCATAATGTAACTGCTAAGAAGTTTACTCATAAAAAATGTAGACTTCACATCAAAAGGTAACAACATGAAAATAATGTATGTTGAATGCAAAAATTGCTGCTCTAAACACATGACTTTTATTAAAAGTATACTTCCTCTGTAACAGAGGCATGTAAAAATTAAATTAACTCAGAAATAAAGATATTTTGTTACACAAATTATGTCTCAAACGTGGTCCACATTTCTTTTCAAGAGGAATGAAGACAAGAGTTAAACATACTAAGGTCTAAAAATATTATAAACAAGCTTTTTAATAAACCATTTTACATGGAATTTGCAAAAGAAAAATTAAGAGGTTGGTCTTTCAGAAGTGTTTCTTTACTATTAGGAGTATTTTGCTTGCTTGTGCAATAAATTCATATTAGTTTAACTTACTGATATTAATACTATTTTAAAAGCCCCAGTTTTGGTCCAGGGCAGTTTAAACAGTCAGCTTCTAGTTTTTAGAAATTCTCAAAAGAATATGTATTCCTTTTAGGAAAAAAATAGAAATAAAATAAACCAAAATGGGTTTTTAATCAACATTTAACAAACTAATGACCAATGAAATTGCATTTATGTTTACACTGGATCAGATGCTTTCTTTGTTTTGCTCATGGGGGAGAGAGAGGAACATTTTTTTTAAGGGAGAGTGGTAGGGAAACAGTTCCACAATTTTAAAGCAAAAACAAGAACAATGCTAACAAAGGTTCATCTTGTGAATTGAGTCCCCAAATGACCATCTAATTTTGGTGAGAAACATGGAGCACTTGCTTCACCTACTCTTTTCACTATTTAAAGCCTGGTACATGTTGGTATTATTGCTTAGGTTCCAGTCTAAATGTTCTGCAACAGGGAAACCATCCTCTTCTCTCCCTCTCTTCCCTTTAACATTAAAGTTAGGGATTGGAAAAAGAGGATCAGAAAACACTGGGAAGAAATTTTGCTTAGTCTTCAAAATTAAGAATATTAAGACTGTTATGGAAACTGCAAGACTTCTCTGGGAGATGACTCATAATTGGATTTTCATGCTTGAAGAAATACAGTATCAAATATTTAGCAAAGGTCCTTTAAATACATATGCTCCTGTAGATCACAGAAAAAACCCCAAACAACCCAACAAGCAAACAAAAACCCCAACCCAAATAGCAAGCAACAAAAAAAGAAAGCCTGAACAAAAATTCAAAATAATCTTAACAAAAATCTTCTCCATTCAGAACTGGAGTAGCCTGCTCTTTTTTTTTTTTTTTAAATTTGATGGATTCTTCAGAGAATAAAACATAGTCCCAAGTATTCTAAATTCCATCTAGAGTTTTAGATGATAGAAAATATGCAGAAAAAAATAAATCTGAACTCTAAAAAAAAATATCTTACCAGCTGTATGCATAAAAGCCAGTATTTGAAGAGAAGGTCTTCACACACCACAATAAACATTGTAAACTAGAGTTAGTAGAGACAAAATACGACCTTCTTGGTAAATCAAATTTTTACAACATCACTTTAGAGATATATGTTGTTCTGCTTCACCAGGAACTTCACAATAAAAAAAAGCCACTAGAAGAGTTTGGCTCAGAAGAAAGGAGTATCCAGCTTACCCCATCCTCTTCCCTTGTGAGCCAAAGTGGGCAAGCAAGAAGTAGGAAAAAAATATGTTAGCAGAAATATCCAAGGTAGAATTCAGGTCAGTACAACAACATTTGTTTTGGAGAAGTTCAGTGAAATTAAGCATCCATTCTACCAAGTAAAGATGATTTGGAAAGGTGTTTTCTTTTTATTTCCAATAAAACCTTGCAAAAGATGCTAGGTTCATGAAAACAATATGCCAAAGAATAAATGCTGTGCTTGCACTCATCCTGTGTTTTTCTATTACCTATTGTTCCAATGCTTGGCTAAAGCTGCACTGCCAGCCAGCTGTTTAGCAAATAAGAAAAATTCAACATATTGCATAGTCACATTACTAATAACACTAACATTCATTTGTGTTATAGTACAATTAACACCTTCTCAAGATATTCTTTACCTTTGTTGAGACCTTCAAAACAGGGTCAACAAAAAGTCTCACTGAACCCAGGTCCTACTTTCACAGCATCACATTTGTGTTTGGCCACAGAGCCGTAATAGCTGAGAGCAAGGCAAGTGTCACATGCTGTCTTGACTGAGTGTGAAGCTCTCTCCTGCAAAGGTATCTTGAGACAGTGGATTCAAACTCAGATCATTTGTCTGCAAGACAATGTATAAATCTGAATACCAGTGATGGGGCTAGACTGTGTTTTTTTTCCTATTTGGAACCATTTTTAGCCAACTGTTTCTTCTCATTCCCATTTTATAAAACTTCATCAAAGAGAGAAAAAGAAAGGTTCACCTTGCTGCTGATGGCTCCTTTGAAGCTTTTTCCTTAAATTCTCTTGAGCAGTACACATTTCAAAGCCAACAGACTGTTGAAGGATTCTTGTACTAACTACAGTGCCTATTCATAAAGTTAACCATCTTTGGGAACTTTCCCTTCTTTCCCCTAAAATACCACACCACTACCCAAAAAAAACCTCACAAACCAGCCCCAAAACACCCATGAGTAGTGGTGAAGAGGGATTCACATTCTTAATTCTGCAGCTATTTCTATATATAGATATATGTATATATATACACACTTAGTTATCTATTGCAAACATCTATAGGAGAACAAACTGTTGGTCATTTAAACATTTAAAATGCATTATTGCCCAAATTCACATAAATACATAAATGTGCCTTCAAAGAAAATTGATAGTTAATCCATTCTTTTGGCAGTGGTGGATTTTAAATCTTGTTAGTGCCCTAAAAGAAAACGTCACTGTTCTCTCCAGTCTTATCCACAAAAGGAATGGAAAAAAATGAGGAAAACAAAACCAAGATAAATTATGAAAAAGCAGATAAGCTAATTTACATGTACTGTTATGTATATTGCAAAATATCAGTCATCATGGAAAAGTATTCTGTAAAGTTCTTAGATAAAACAAGATTAACTTCTTTCATTCAATTCTGATCTGAATTTTCAAGGTTTATTCATATAAAAAACACCTTCCAGAACAAGCAATAGAAATGTACCATCAAATTTAAAAGTGGAACCCTGACAACTTAGGAAGGCATATCACAGAAAACCTTAAAGTGAAATTAAGGTTGAAGAGACGAATTATTTATATATATTTTTTTTAATTGAAATATTTTTTTATTGAAAAAAAAGTTTTAGAAGAGTATTGTTACTTAATCTAGATGAAAAGTACTGCTCTCCTTCCCCAAAAACCAACTCTTTAAATTTGAAAGTGCAGGAACCCACAATTAAACCTCAGCGTGGAGAACAAATTGTGAAACTACAGAAACACAGCTAAGGTTGGCCAGACAATCATTTACTATGCTATGCACTTACCTTTCCCTTACTCCTCCCCTGTCTTCCCATATTTTATTTTATTTTTAATTAGGGTCTGTCAACAACTCATTTTTAATCAGTAACCAAGCTTGAGAAATCAGTGATAAACAGCTGGCCAATTTTGGAAACAAAATTTTACACATATAATTTTCTCTGAGGAATGAAAACAAACTAAAGTATAAAGAATTTAAACACGTTTAAATGTAACTCACCATCAGGAGCTTTAGCTTTTGCCCCCTGAGTACCCTCCAGCAGCTAGGACAAGAGGTTTTCTTGTACTGAGATCATTTCAGCTACACACCAGAATTTTAAAAAGTGGCTTACGTGTTACTTATGTTTTCTTTTATCTGTTTTTTTTTATAAAAACTTGCACAAATCTCATTGAAACATATTTCAGTTATACTCTGTGTGTGCACTTACTTGCTGAAATTAAGCAAATGAAAACAAATCACATTAGGCTGTCAATTTAGAGATTAGCACAAGTACAACTAGGCCAACTCAGACCTGATAAAAGGGATCAGATTCTCCAGCTAATCCAACCCACTTCCAAATAAATGTAATAAGGAATTATTTGCCCTTCACAATTTCCTGATTTGGGATCTGTTCAATAGCCAAAATATGCATCTTTCTGTGCTTTCTACACACTTAGGAAACAAAATAGAAGTCTGTTTCTGCAGAGTCTGACCTAGTGCTAGGAGGTTAAGAGCAAACCATTCCTTGGTTTTATTTAACTGCTGCAATCATATTATTACCCAGTACTAAGGCTACTTTTAAAGTCCATATTTTTGTAAGCCAGAAGTAATTTTAGGGCTGTTCAGGCATTTTTCTACGCTCTACAGAGTTCTCCACGCACTGAAATCATTCTCCCAGGAAAGTGACCTTCACAGTAAGAAACTTGATCTTTCAGGTATCAAGTAACCTGAAAAGATCTTTCAGCAGTTTGGTCAGGTTAACATTAATAACCCAGCCCACAGGAGAATATTATGCACCAAAGCCCATGTGAATTTCATGAATGTGGACTGCAAAGAAACTGACATGCCCCCAACACTGTTCACCAAACAGTAAATGAATGAATTCCAACTGCCTATATCTGCAGGATCACAAGCTGTCAGGTAGGAAGACTCTGCATCATCTTCCTCAAGAAGTTGCAATTCTATAGTTAGAACAAAAAAAAAAGCTGTCAGCATCTTCTTGAGAACCAAAACTACTCAAACAGAAGATATTTAATCTGTTTTGCTCTTTTATCATAGCCAAGTAGTCTAACACAGCAACTACAAGTACAGTTCTTTTAAAACATACCAAGAAATCTATATTCCAATACATATAATATAATGAAAAACAAATCTGATGTAGTTTAAAGCTCTGGAAAAAAAATAATTTAATGAGCACTTTTATTTGAAATACAAGTCACACCTAAATATATACTCTAAATAATCTCAAAACTCTATGTATTTAGGAGTTACAATGAGCTTAGAACTATTAGTTGCTCTAAGGTACTGAAACACTAATAAAATACAGTCTGCAGTTCAACAGATAGTTATATATTTTTATAGTAAAGGTTGCTATACAATCTCCTGTACAAAAACCTCCTGCACAGAACTGCCCCTACAACATCTCATTTCTAAAAATGAGGCTATGTGGTGCAAATAATTATAGACCCATAAGAAAACTATTTGATGCTGAAACACTTAGTTTTGAAGAAGGAAAAATCTTGAAGATTCATCAAAGCCTCACTTAAATACCTTTTGCCCTTTCAGCCTGTATCTGCAGAATACACTTTTTTGATGTGAATGGGATTTTTTTTTTAAATAACATCAATTTCTTTACATTTGTCAGCAGCATGATAGTCTTTAAGTCTAGAAGTGTCACAACTTGTAGCAAACTTTTCAGTAGAAATAAACATAGTGTTCTCTAATGGGAAGTTACTGCAGGGAAGAGACAGTTTTTGCTCTATCCCCACCTTATGGCTAGAAAAAGAATTTTTCTATTACAGCATACATAGTTCTATTTTTTTTTCTCCTTTACTGTATCACTATCACCAGAAAAATGTGTGTTATACAACTTAACATTCTTTTTTTAGTGACTATAGATTCATCCACATCCAAGCATGAAGCATAAATATCCTATAGCACCTGTGTTAACTTCCTCAATTAAAATAGCTAACTTAATGATTCTACATAGCTTTAAAATCAAATAGAACAGCAATTTTTCAGGTCCCAACTCCCAAAAGTAAACAAATCCTTATATTCCTGTTGACTCCACTAGGAGTTAAACAGCTCCATAGATCTACCTTCAGTGATATACATTCCTTAATATTCACTTTAAAAAAATTATTTTAAACCTAATAATCAGGTGATGTCTACCACTCAAAAAAGATTTCTTATATGCCCTACAAATTAAAACAGAAGTATGCACGAATCTAGATTTAAAACTTGCACAATTATGTTATCTTTTGCTTATCTTGCAAGCAAAATGATGTGAATTACAAAAGTAGTGCATGCTCCTCAACTTACTCCAGCTGTCAAACAGCAGATCCTCTTTCATCAGTCAATTTATAGCACCAGCACACAAGAGAAAACACTCTTCCCTCATAGTCATCTGCTTATCAATAAACATTTTTCTTCTTTTGTGCTTCAAACACTTGCAATAACCACTCACAGGCCCAGGAGTTAACACTAGCAACCTGAAAAGCTGAAAGTTAAGGGCCACCAGAAATACTTTTGCCCAATTTTCTGCTTCTTCATTTGGACTTTTCCTTCTTTCACTGGTCAAAGAGAAAGGGCAGGGTAGGATGTGAAACAGAGCACTGGGAAAGCTGCAAAGAGAACAGAAAAATAAATCATCATATGACTATTTTTTAGACCTCCTATCAGGCTTTCCTGAGCAAATAAGAATCAATACTATTATCTGAGAACTTCTTCCCAAAATCTCTTGAATCTTAATAACAAGGGGAATAAAAATACATGTATTAAAAATGTAATGTAAAAATGTAAATGCAAGTTCCAAAAGAAGCTACAGTAATGAAAGAGCTATATTATTGAGGAAAGGTATGTAGTTATGCAAGAAAATATTTCAGGGAAAAATTTTAAAGCAAATATTTAGAACAACAGAAATACAATACAATAGAAAAACCTATTGTAATAAAATTGTTTAAATCAGAGTAATTACAAAGTATAATACAGTCAGATTGCCTTTATTCCTGAAAAAGTATTTCAGATTAAGTTTAAATATGCTCTAGACATGCATGTTCTCAGCTTTCTTTGGGAATTCCAAGGAAGTAAGACAGGAAAATACAGAATAAGGAATCTAGTCAACCTTACTAGCAGAATGAACAAAGCACCATTAAGTAAAGCAGAAGAGTCATCCTTTCATGATGAAAGAGAAAGATGCCTACTGATGACTTTTCACAGGTTGTAGAGAATTTCTAAAAGGACATAAATATATGAAACCTGAAGTTCTGGCATTGCTCCAGTTTCCTGGACTACAAAAAATATTTATAAAATGCAATTCCATTTTACCAAGTTTCTATAATCTACTCAGTGATGTGCTAAACAAAATCAGACTACTCAATACATGTTTTTCCAAATGCTTTATTTTAAGAACAGCTCATCATGCATATCAAAAATAGCTACCAAATATTGCCCAAAACTGTGTTAGCAGCTCAGTGAGATTCAGATGTGTCTTTATTAAAAAGATCTCTTAAGCAAAGTGTTCAGTAACTGTTTATAAATATCAGCTAAAGAATAACAAAAATAACTCATTAAAATATTATAAAATGTACATTTCTAGAATTCTGACAGGTTGGGATGACATTCAGGACTGGGGATGAAGCAGTTTGGCATTCATGTCAACTTATCTTCACTCTTTGTACAGAATCTAACTTGCAAAACATCAGCTGTGACAGTTCTTTTCCATAATGTCCATGTGTCCACATCAACTGGAGACCACCAACTTGTCTTGTACACCACCTCAAACAATAGGCCAGCTTAACAGTTCAGAGTAAGATTCAGAAATACAACATTTATGATTTACCCAGAACACAGAAGTGTTAGTCGACTTTTCAAAGTCATTGAGAAAATATTAACATTTTAAAATAAACCAAACCCAATATATTTAATACACTTGTTTCTATAGTGATTCTCCAAGACTTTGCTTAGCTAGCTTGTCTATCTAAACCCTAAAGCCTGCAATTTTATTACTGTTATCCTTTGGAAGGTTCACATTTCTAATAAAATCACATGCACCCTGAAAAATTACTATAGTGTAGGTATTCCTCAATTATTATTGAAGAATTAAGGTACATCAAAAATCTTAAATGAGAAGTGACAGACATTTTTAAAATAAGCATCAAGTGTATGAAAATACACATTGTAAAATCCTGAATTATTTTTTTCCCCCAAAAGAAACAGCAAGATACTCAGTCAGGAAACAGACATCAATATAACTAAATACTTTAACAAGTGCAAAAGCTGTCTCACAGCATCTCATATGAGGAAGAAAACAGAAAAAATGTCTTTGAAATCCATTGCTCTGTTTTCTAGCCTCTGCTTTTCTTTAAAATAACCTGCAAAAAGAAAAAAAATATTTTTATCACTTTTTATCGCTACAATCCAGGCAATGGTAAGCAATTCAAAATATTATGTTACTCAAACCAAATGTTTACCTAGACAAAAAGTCCATTTCCAAAAGGAGAGTCATTAAATGTAAAACTCTAGAGGAAAGGTTAGAAATATCAAAATGGCTTTTGTTTTGTTGGTTTTGTTGTTTTGTTTTGTTTTTTAGCAAGAACATTCATAACCAAGACTTATGTAAATAAAAGCCTTATTATTAAAATAAATTGAGAAATTGTAATAGCATTCTCGAGCCCTCAGCAGATTCCTTGAAGCTCTTACCCCATTAGGCCTAGACAAGAAAAAAAGCCAACCTAACATCTCAAATTATATTGCTACTATGCTCAATTTTCATTTGCAATGCTCTATTTCTATATCTATATCAAGATTGTCCAGACCCTTGGAAGGACAATTTTTGGTTTGGAGTTTAAGTTGAAAAGTGAACTTCAAGGCCCAAGTGAGATCATTTAAGTGTTAACATTATTAAAATGTAGGCAGCTTTTCCTTCTCCTCTTAAATAAAAAAAAAATAATAAATGGAGCAGAAAAATATTCAAATAATATAAAGATTGCAGTTAAAAAGAAATTACTACTGCATAAGATTCCAACTGTAACATTCACTTGTCTACCCTACACATCCTCTATGTGCTTTTGTTGCTATAGCAATAGAAACTATAAAACTAAACATTTCACTAGAGGAAAAAAAAATACTGGAGATAAATAGAATCCATGGGACCCAAATATCAGATAAACCTGAGTTTTGTTCTTCTAATCTGTCCAGCACTAGCAGGTGGCTGAATAGATAATGACAGCAAGTTCCTTCATGAAACCTTGGTAAAGCAGATATATCCCAGCAGATGAAAAACACTACAGAACACAAAAGGATTTCAGTCATACTTTGACACTAATTCTTTCTAGAGAGAAAGCTGCAGAACATCTTCCACTTTCCCTTTTTTTATGTATGCAAAACTTATCATGCCCTTTAATGCAGAGGCTCCTCCTTCACAGATACTCATACAGCAATTTTTGCTGCACTGAACTACCTAGATAATAGTGCAGTTTAATGGTCCCTTAGTTCTTCTCCTCAAACATGACTGCATACAGAACACCTGGTTATGCAGTCATGTTGCAAGAATCCTCTTCAAACATCTTTCAGAATAATCAGGTAAGAACTGAAGGTTAAAGATATTTGAATCTTTCTGACCTATTTTTCACTTATTCCATAAAGCCTCATTTATATTACCAAAGACAGTACACTTGATACAGTACCATCTGAAATAAAGATCCTCCAATTTTGGAATTTGCTTCTATCCCCTGGGCTTTCAGCCCATGGATGCTTGATTGGAGAATACTGTGTAGACTCACTCACATGTTGAAACTATGACTTTAAATATTGTATATGTTTAACCTATGAATAACCAAGAAAAATAAGGCTATATTTAAAAGGGCAAGAAGAGTTAATTTGGTGTCTTAGTGAATTATGCAAATGATGGATTAAAGAGCATTACATTTCTACAGGTTTTGGATTATAAATAACAATTACAGAAACATTTTTTGTGTTAGTATTAATATGTTCTTAGAAAACATTTTAAACAAAAAAAGAACAATATTAAAAATGCTTTGTTACCTTTGCTGCAGCTATAGTGTGCTCAGGTTTAATTATTTTACTTCTGTTCTCAAAGGCATTTGTCCTGGCTTCTTCTGCCAGCCGATGGAGAAATATCAAGAAGCTCAAATGCACCTTTAAAAGAGAAAAGAAAAAAACAAAACAAAACAAAACAAAGAGTCAAACTGTTTTTGCACAGCTTGTGTTTTTCATTGTTTGAGACAGAAATTTTGCATGTTAGATTGCTTCCAAATTCCTAAAAGGTGTTCTTGGAAAGAGAAAGTGTCATTCAGGTGTCAATAAATTCCCAAGACATTCCTTACTGCAAGATTATTGTAAAAGCAGCTTAGATTTAGTATAATTTAATGGTGTAAGTGCTCTATAAATGGTCATACAAACAATAAAGAGAAATTAATCTGATTTTTAATAGCAGTTTAAAATAAAATGTAAACATCAGTATCAAAGAATGAGAAGAGCCTTTCTGCTTACTAGCAAATATAGTCAGATTTTAGTGACTATAGTGAATTTTTATAATCACCAAATAGACCACAGACAAGTTCAAGGACTTCTGCTCCTATCCAGCACAACTGAGCATTGACCTTAATTTCTTCAGAGCAAGAAATTCTCCACTGTCACAAGGTTCCATTCATTTTTTTTTCCAGCTCTCTACTTATTTTAAAACCTTTCACATGAGAACAACTGGTAGGGCAATATCCCATTAATTACAGAATGCTTCTCTGTTGTAGAGAAGCAAGACAAATTTCAGCAGGCAAGACAAATTTCAGCTCCAACTGAACCAAAAAACTGGCAACCAAAAGCACCCCTATGTAATAAAAGAACTATAGTATAAACCTCTTGCATTATACAGGAATTCTGTGAACTATTTTAATAGTTCAATATGAACATTGGTAATTTCAGCTTTTGTGAATTGAACCTTCAAACATTATTAACTTTGCTATATAAAGTATGCAAAAATACTTTTTTCAAAAAGAGCTCAGAAAAATGTTATTGAAATGTATAAAATTTAATTTATATTAATTGTGTGATACTCTGCCATACCTGGTCTGCAAAGCCTAGGAAGATATAACAAGGAAAGTTACAAGTTAGAGTTTTAAGGAAAAGTTTGTCCATGAGTTTGCAGCACAAATAATCTATTACAGCCAGTGTTCATATGACAAGCAATTTAGGTTTGGTTTTTTTTTAGTCTCCTGGATTAAATGAAGCAAGCATGCAACAGTTAAATTTACATGATATTTGGTATCAGCTGGAAGAATCTACTACAGAAGAGGCAGATGTTCTTGGAGATTAATTTAGTAAAATATCATAGCTATTTTTAAAGTACTCTGTAGCTACTCTCAGAGAAATAATCTCCAAGGGAATGCAGAAATGGTACAAAAATAGTGATCAACATTAGAAATCTCATTATTAGACTTATCAACAGATTTCTGCAAACAACGTGGGGGAGGCAGAGCAAATGTTTCCATATTTGCAAGTCCTCTTGCTGATACCTAAAAAGTGTTAATTTTAAAACCTGATCTTCTCTCAGAATCACTGTACCTTTATTTTCCTATTTTCAGAGTGAATTCCTGCATGTAGAGAAGATTCCCCTGAACTCCTACATGTAGATTTAAAACATAGTCACAAAAGTAACATCAGAACAGTCCTCAATAGAGTATATACATTAATATTTCAGATTCATGGCAGCTGAAAAAGGCTAAGAAAGGTCACAATAATTGAATACCATGAAGCAGACAGTTATTAACTGATACCACATTTGTTTAAACATACTGCTTTACTATGGATTATTGTACCTCTGCATAAAATAGGAACTACTTACAAAAACTACCTTACATAACAGAATGCTTAAAAGAAAATTTGTAGTTTTAAGAACATAAAACCTCAGAAAATTGCTAGCAGAGCAACCTCCACACACCTGTTTCAAAAAAAAATAATGAACAGTAGGGACAAGGTCCAGTTTTCTTTTGCTACCCTAACTTCAGAGCAATTATTTAGACTGCTACTTGGCCTTCACTGTACACTCATTCACCGTCCTATGCAAAGAGAAAATGGTTATTCAATTTATGATTTTTCTGCAATGTAAAAACAAACCTGTTCTTCTAGCATGGAATAAGCAGCCAAATTCCTGATTTTCTTCTATAATTTCAAAATAGATTAAAGTGTACAGTCTTTTCTTCTTAGAGAAAATAATGGGGTGGGGGGGAGCCCTATAGGAACTTCAGATAAAATCTTTCCCTTTTATTTTCAAAAGGATGAAAACATGAGTGCCAAAAGCAGTGAAAAAAATAAATACCATCTCTTTGCTCAAAGATATTATCACACTCCTTCAATAAAAACAGCTTATTGAGATAATTTATGAAGCTTGCTAGCTACACTGTGCAGAGAAGTATGTTCAGAACTTGGTTCTGACAAAGCTTCAGATTTTGAAGATACTCCATCAAAAGAGTGTGACAAGTGAAGAAGAAACTCCAGGTATTTACCAAAATTATTATGTCTTTCAAACTTGTTTATTAATAAACATGTAAGATGACACTGGTTTACCAGGGAAAAGTTATCACTGAAAGTCAAGAAAATATTCTTTGTCATAAGCCAGGTAGGCAGACCACACTGGACTGGTGAAGTACCATAGATTCAAAGATAAGGAAGACAGCCCCAAAACTAAACTAGCCAATTATATTTCACTGCAGAAGACAAAAGCACTCTGCTCAATATATATGGTAGTTATTTTAAGATGAAACCATATACAAGTTTCCAAAGTGTGCAAGCTAATCATTCTTATAATGTTTGCAGGGAATAACAGATATATTAAAAATATACTCTCAAAACTTGTTAATTGTCTAAATACAGGACTAATAATAATTTTAATAAAGAAAAATACCAGCTGTGTTCATTATTTGTTCATAGAATTAAAGAGCTAAAGAGCTGTTAGCCACATAACTAGTTGAAGATCATCATCATCCCTGGCCATTCCTGTGTAAAAGTGAAATAAGGCCATTTACATTGACATCAACAGAAAAGATAATTTTAATTATATGGCAGAAGCTTAGGTTAGTTCTCATCCTTTGAGTTGAGGTATTTGCATAGACATATTTTAAGCTAATTTTAATACTCCTGTTGATTAGTTTCAGTCAATTCACTGACTAAACACTAGTGCCAGGACAAGGAAGAGATGGGAACCAACAGCCAAGATTTGGAGTGATGTTCCACTTACCCCTTTTCAGACAGCTACACCACCTTGAAGCCAAATTAAGCAAATTAACCATAGTAACAGTTGGTCTGTCTTTCCAACAACTAGAAAAAATTGTTAGTGATTGTCTAAGTTTGATGAGCTGACTATTGCATTCCCCTCAGTAAGCTTGGAACGAGTCTGAGCATGGGAAACAAAGGGCAAGGACCTGAAGTCCACAACAAACTCCAAAGATAGCAATAGGAAGAGACCATATCTTTTATTAGACCAATTAGAAAAATAGGTACTGTTTACACTGAAATGCAAATCCTCTCAATAAATTACCATATTCATTCACATTAATTGCATTTTTTAAAGTTAATTTGGATATTTACATGTGGCCTCATATATCCAGATACCAACCATGCTGCAAGACAACTTCTGCACACATATGAAACATGACAGTTAATGAAGTGAAACCTATTAAGGCACTTCAAAGAATATTCTTCTATGCATAGATTTTTTTTTCAATATAGCAGCTACCACAAGTTATTTAAGTCAAATTTCCTCACTGTAGCCAAGTAATTTCTTGGTGAGACAAACCCTTCCTGTGCTACAAATATCTTACTCCAGGTCTAAAGGAATCCAGCTTTGCTGACCTCTAAAGCTTTTTCATAAGACTGCTATCCCAACATCTTTATGGCAGGTATTTTAAAACTGTGGAGCTTTTATTCTCATTGAGATTACTAATAAGACTTGCCATTCCTTAGTTTTCAATAGAGATCACTTGAAGGTATTTTTGGAGAAGGCCTTCTAAGGTATTTTAACAGCTTAGCAACTCAATCACAAAGTTAACTGATATTTGCATACCCGAACTGCTCTACACAAACAAACATCTGCATGTTACAGAGTCCAAATTCCTGCTTCTCATCCCATCCACTTCAAACTCTGAACAGCAGCACTTGCAGTAACAATATTTATGCATCAGCACATCCCTAAATCCCTAAAATCACTGTCAGAAAGCTGCAATGCAGCAGCCACCAGCAAAGCAGAAAGGTGCAATCACTACTTATTAGTACTTTATTAGACTAATCAGTCTTCTATTACCCAACAAACTTTGCCTCCCCTCTGCCCGTAGGTCGCACGATTAGTAGAAACAAGACATTCCGCTACACTCAGCAACTCCGAAGTGCTCCAATGAGCACAATCCCTCGGTCCACGGTCTTCCAAGAGATAAAGCGTTTAGATAAAGCGCCCAGAATACCTGCAAGCCCCCGCTATTGCCAAAAAGCGCCAACTGCTCCCGGCCCCGCGCTACAGCCCCGGGCTCCAGCGGGAGTAACTCCGGCAGCTGCGGGATTCTGCCCCTAAGCTCAGCGCGCTGCGGGAACGGCTGCGGACCTGAGGCAGCTGCCCGCTTCAGGCACTGCCCGCCCGCCTGCGTCCGCACAAAGCGGGCTGGAGTCTGCCGGGGCTCCGGCACCGAGAAGGGGAGCGGCCCGCACCCATCTCCAGGCCGCACCCCCGGCGCCCACCCCTCTCCTTCCTCACCAGCAGGTCGGTGTTAGCCGCCAGCCGCAGCTGGGGTTTGTGCTTCTTTATGATCTTCCGCAAAGTGCTGCGAGGCGCCGTGCGCTTCATCCTCCTTCTCTTCCTGCGGGCTCAACGGCTCCCGCCCAAGCTCCCTCCGCCGTTCGAATCCGCCGCCCTGGCGCAGGCGCGAACCTGCCGTGACGCACTTCCCAACGGCCCCGCGCAGGCGGCACCGCCCCCGGGGAGCGCGGCTGTAAAGCGGAGCCCTTTTGACGAGCCCCGCCCCCGCCGGCTCGGCCCTTCCCGTCAGCACGGAGCGTCTCCCTGGAAACCGCGTGAGATCGCGGCGACTGCGGCCGGGCAGCGCGGCCGCCGGGCTAGAGGAGCGGGGAAGAGGCTCCCGCCCACCTGCGCTTGCGGGTCTGCTCTTCTCTGGGCACCGCCGGCGGTTGCTTCAGCGTGCGGCTCGTCCAGCCTTTTACCCCCGCCGCTGCCGGCTGGAGGAGGCTGTGGTGACCGAAGAAGGCGATTACCGGTTCCAAAGTCAGCGTTCGGAGATCGTGTGCGTGGGATGAGAAGAGCTGCCCGAGCCGGTGCTCGGTGTATAAACGGGTCCCCGATGGACAGACACTCCGACGGTCGGTCCCACTCGCAAGCAGCTTCGTGTCAAACCGCTGCCCTTGTGAACCGACTGAAACTTTTAGCTACCCAAGCTTCCACCCAGGCCTTTTTTAATCAACACGAAGGCAAATGGACGTAGCGTTTAGCTGGCTGCCTTTACTTAGCTGGCTGCCTTTACTTAGACTTCAAACCTGGCTTCTGCAACAGGCAGGAGTTACCCAAAACAAAGAGAAACGTGGCACGGTGTCAGAGACACTGTCCTGGTGTCACCTAAACAGGCCTTAGGCCAAGACCTGTGGATTTTAGGTTGGTCAGTCGTCTGCCAAGTGTGATAGAATAATTTGCTGCAGGAGTCGGGGGTGCCTTATAACATGCTTGTTCTCCTTCATTACCTTGCATGACCCCGCTGGGAGATGTGACACCAAATGGCTTAGGCTGGGTTCACTGCAGGACTAGGAACTTAATTAGCATCATAAGCCTACACTAAAATGAGCCTAGAGTGACATGTTCTGCAAATAAATCCAGACAAAATGCTGCACGAGTTCCAGTATGGCATTGACTTAATTGTACACATAAACACACACTCGTTCTGAAACTGGACACCACTTTAAAGTGTCATCCTTTTTCTAGCATGTCCCCTACACTTCTGTTTTGGCTGACGGATGCTGCTGACTGAAATACAGGTTTCCCCATAGAGGGGCCCCTGTAGCTTGGCATTCTCAGTGTATTTGGACTGTGTGTACTTAGTTGGAGAAGGGGTCAGGATTTCATACAGAGGTATGGAGTTTTTCAGCGTATTTTTGTTGTTGTTTTGTTTTCTTTGGCCTATGGGATGTTTGCAAAATTAAAGCAATAAGATAAATATATTGTCTTAATGTATTCCGAAATTTCACCATGCAGATATGAATCCATCTTACAGAAGCACGTTCTTAAATCTGTATGGTTTGGTACTTTAGTTAATTTTGCAATATGCATAAAATGTAGTCCAAACAGAAATATGTTATCTGACAGCAGGAGAGAATTTAAGATTTGCCAACTCTTCAAACTCTGTCAGATATTTGAAAATCAAGCTTTGTTCTTTCAGCTTTGACTTGCCATTAATTGTCAACAGCATTGCAGATCGTAAAATCGGGGTCTTTTTTTCTGTGAACGGAGAAGCACACTGGAACTTGGGGGGGGGGAGTCTGCACTTTCACCATAATAATCACAGTTAATGGTTCAGCAGCACTGCCAGAAGTAAACATTTTGCAGTTAACTGAAGGGCTGTGACTCAGGAGCTACATAGGGTCATATACTGTAATGCTAATAATATATACAGAGAAACTTGCATCGGGATCATCAATAATTCAGCGTGTCAACGGATTCAACTCTACAGCTGGGATAAATCAGTCGCTCCACTGGACCTCACTCGAGCTGAGAACTGGGCCTTGCAGTACCACACTCAGTGTCTGGGGGAAGCTGGTATGGGCACACGTTTGCCAACTTACTTACTTGTAAAAGGACTTGCAAAAGTGCTTCCATTATAGGTCTCAAACTGTTGAAATACATGACAGAAGTTTGAAACTGTGCAGTGATCTGAATAATGTGACAGATACTCAAGACCAATAATTGTATCGTTAGTCATGTGCTTGCTGTATAGACAATGACTGAATAATAAAACGTACTTCTGAGTCTAATGCTGTCAGACTTTTGATGGTTTTGATAGTTTTATATTTCTAGTGGGCTAAACTCTGGTTTTAGCCACAGAAAATAATACTTTTGAGTGTTGTTCCAAATATACTTATTTTTCAGATTTACATTCTTCGTCTCGGTTGACAAATTGATTAGTTACTGCAAGAAATTGATAACAGAGGTCCAATGTAAAAATATAAAATTCTAGGCTCTGATTTACTGAACAAACATGAACTTTAATAACAAAAATTTATCCTTGAACATACATTTTTATGTAAATCTGATTTTTAAATAGTTTAAATACAAGAATATTGTAGAATAGGACAAAATGATATTGCTGTACATTATGAATTGCAATGGGAAAAAAAATTACAAGTTAACTAACTAAATTTCTTAAAAATCACAACTATTTAAATTATTTTATTTGTATTAGCATATGGATTAATCATTACATTACAGTAAATAATAGAATACTACTAACATTATGTTTCTGATTTTGAACATTACTGTTTTCTGTCTGCTGGAATCTGTAATGTTCTGCTATAATGTTATTAAATCATTTAAATAGTGACAAGAATAACAAAATGTATTTTAAATGAATTATTGAAAAGTTGAAATTACTTTGTCATCCTCATGCAGCTTTACAAAAAAATTCTGTGCCTTTTAAGCACATTTTCTGTTTTTGCCTGTTCAAAAGCTGCAGGAGTTTTGCATCCATTTTCTACTAACAGTTACCTGATTTTCAAACAGCATTTCAAGAATTTTGTGGTTTTTCACTTTTTAACTTTTGCATGTTTTAAGCATACATTAATTCATTTTGTGAACTGAATGTGTTATGTGGCTTCAGCTGCAGCACAGCATCTTTCCAGGTTTACAGCAATATTGAGCTGTGTTTTAAAACTAAATGCATCATCTGGTACTGGTGATAAGAGCTAGAAAATTTCAGCAATTAAAATGCCACTGTCCGGGTCTGACTTCTAGAAAACAGACAACCTTTGCAGTGTTCTCCAATAAGGCAGTTTCAGTTATTTTGTCACTTTTGCTTATGTGCTTTTGTCACCCCCAGCTTATGAGGGTTTCTTCAAAACAGTTTTGTACTTTTCAGTGACTAAAAGGAGGACAAGCGTGGGGCTATCACTGCTGAACTGCAAACCAGGAAACATTTTGTTCTCTGTTTCTGTAGGGAAAGATTAATTTAAAGATTAGTTTTATCCCCTCCTCTAACACACTGTAAATTAAAACCAGGATAATACTACAAAGTGAAATTGAAAAACTGTGTTTCTTTTCTGACCTGAAGCTTACATAAGCACATCTTAACTTGTAACATTGGCTCTTCCAGCCTGTCCTTCGTAACTATTAATTATTTTGTTTCTGAATTTTGACATTATTTAAAGTCAGACTGCTCATCAGCTTTCCATCAATTCATAATTTTAGAGTAAGCCTTCCCAAAGAATGCTAAAATTCAATTTTAAAGGTGTGATACCTCAAAGTTAATGATTGTATGTTATAAATTCTTGTTAAGGCAAAGGTCCCTTGGTCTCTTCTCCACTCAGGTAGAGACTATTAAATACTTTCTGGTACTAATCCAGTTTCAGTTGTTGATGAAAGACTTGGAAACTTATCCTGGATATGAATGTCAAAGCCTAAAATCTTTTGATGTTTTCTTCAGTGATGAAAAGATATCTCTAAAACAGAACATAACAATTCAGCAACAGTAAATTCTTCTATAATTTAGTTGATAGGCTTGATCATATTGGTTGGAGTACACAAACTGACTCTCCTGTTACATCTTTGTGTTGTATATAGGATAATTCAGGTGTGGCTGAATGGCTTTGTAGAGAAACAGGAAAAGGGAGAATACCAAGGAGGAAATTGTACGTTTTCTTCTTCTCCCTGAAACTTAAGCAAACCTCTTGCTTTAGAAAGGAGATGGAATTGGCAATTTTAATAAGAAACTTTTCTCTTTCGGCTATTAATATAATGGCAATAATTTAAATGCAATAGTAAATACTAGAAGCTCAGATGTGTTTGGCATTCACCTTTTATTTTCATTAATAATTCTCTAGTATAATTTATTTTAAAAATTACTTCTAAAATACTCTATGTTTTCTGGCCCATCATTGAACAGAAAGATAAGAAAAATAAAGCACCATAAATTATATTTGAAATTCAGACTATTTTCTATTTAGGGTTGAAAATTTAAGCTCCACTTTCATTTTTCAGGACATTATATATCAGGCTGTGAAGAATCTGCCTGAATTCAGTTGACTTCCACAGGCCAGACACCACCTGCCTGTTGTAACTGGATTGTATTCATTAAAAAATAAAGGCATCTAAATCACTGCTCAGCAGTCACTCTTAAGAGATATTCCTTGTGCACTTGACATGCCATCAACCAGAAGTATATCAGTTTCACTGCTTTTGAAGTAATTTAATGCAGGATCACATTGATATATGTGTCTGATTCTTTATTTAATTCTGATAAAGAAAAATGTTTATTTTATGTGTTTCCAATGAAATCCAAAGATTAATAAATAACACCAAAAATTATCAGTTTGGATACCCACTTTTTCTGTGTTCATATGACTTTTCTCATTACTTTTTTAGATTTTTACATTTATTTGCATTTTGGTCCCAGATCTGCTACACCCATTTAATGCCAGTCATGTTTCCTACCTCCAGTTCCAAAAAGAAAAATGTTATCCTCTGCAAATGTCATGCTTTCCACGACTACATGCAAACCAGAAGTATCTTCTGGCACTTCTCCTCTGATCAGTTAATTCAGACATGCCAAAAAGACCACCTTCTCTGAAAGCTTTCACAAACCTAAAAAATATTCTGGAAAATACGAGTTGTCTGCTTTCCAAAAAATACATTTTAGACAAATGTGTTAGAAATAGAGAAGAAAGCAGAGTGCAGAACTTAATGACATTCCTTGAGATCTACCTTCAGTGAAAACTGGTCTAATTAGCACAACATGTTCAATAGCAATGGCCATTGACAGAGAACTCGAAGATTAATAGATGGATACATATTAACTGCCAGCCTTTAAATTCTCTATCAGGGAGAGTAGATCAGAGGTGTTAACCACAAGAAGACTTGAGCCTGATGTTTTTCTTCACTTTGTTTTTCACATGAAGAGTTAGCAACACATTTTAGCCCCACTAGAAGAGATATTAGCTTTTATATCCCACAGCAACCAAGTTTTTTTTCCCACTGAATTTTTCTTCAGTTAGAAATAAATCCGTAGAAGTCTGATAAGCAATATTATTTTTCCTACCTCTTTGCAGATTTCCTTCAGGTTATGTTAGCTCTGGAATGCTAGATGATGTGCTACAAAATGGCCAGCTTAGCTATGCATCTTTCCACCATTTTTCTGGCCTTGGCTGCAGATGAAAACGAGAGATCCCAATTTGAGATATCAACCCCTGCAGCAAAAAAAAAAAATATAAAAAAAATTAGCTTCTTGCTGGTGTTTCTGATCATCACTAATCCTCAGCTCTCCTAAAGCAGTGCAGGAGTTCACTGCAAATTTTATTCTTGGGAAATGTAGGTTTCGGTGGGGGGGAGTGTTATATTTGCTATATAGTGTATAGAAGGAAGCTTCAAATATTAATTATCCATTAAACTAATAATTCTTTTATTAGCTTAGTATATTTTTACCTTCTGGGAATGCTAACAGTAGCAGTTTCAAATGTGATTAAATGGTAGTTTACAGAGTGAGAGATACTGTATATACTTCTTTGAATGGAAAACATCAGTAAGTATTGCTTAAAGAAACGTAACTTCGACCACAGTTTTGTAAATAAAAACTGCTGATATCATCTTTTTCTTTTCCTACAGAACATATGCTCTTCAAACAGTGACTGACACAAAGAAAAATAAGTGAGGGTGTAACACTTCAGGTTAACAAAACTAAAAGATAGCAGCTGTAGCTGCAGCCCTAAAGAGAGGCAAGATGCTGCTCTCTGCTGTGAGAAACTGTGCTGGAGCCCTAACATTAAGAAAAACTGTTCTGTCTGTGGAGAAGAGAAGCCCTATCCAGTTTTCTGCATCTACCCCAAACTGCTGTCTAAGCCTGTTGTTCAGACAGAAGTGTGTGCAGAACTGGTTTCATAAATGGAGGTGTCATACTGGAGGTCTATTTTAAGTTGAAAGTCACAGAAGCATAATTATAGCAGAATTAACCCCATAAAAACATAAAGAGTTGTAACACAAATTGAAAATGTTTTTGAAAGAGCACAGGATAATGTCAGCTGGCACCCTTGGAAAACCAAAAGCAGCTCTAAGGGCTCTCACCTTTATCCCAGGTTTTGCAGCTAAGCGTTTTGTATTAAAACTACCTAGCCTGAATATTAGCAAAGGTTAATCTTGTTTTTTTCAGAGTGCAGTGATGTTCTTCTTTTTTCAATAATGTTGCTGTTATGTTTTTCAAGTACTTTTACCCGGGTCTGGGCTGTGACTCTTCAGTATTGCCAGTGATGCACCAGCTTCCAGATGTGCTATCTAACAGTTCCCTTGGAGCCTCTAGCTGCTGCTAGTTACCATCCAGACTGATGGCACTTTGCCTCTATACAAACCAACTACTCAATGCTGCCTTTTGACAACTGAGAAACATAAAATTCCTGTTTCAAGGCAGCTCTCTGCCTAAAAATGTGGTAGGTGTTTGGTTTTTTTTAGATTTAATTCTATTTTCATAGCAATACATCGATATCAAATGCTGCCCCACCTTGTACAGTGAATAAAAATATGCTCATGCTTGACATCAGGATTTTTTTTTTCCCTAGTATCTTTTCCAAATTGCTCCAGAGTTATTTGCTGGTTTGAAAGACATGTTTGCATGTTTCTAGTATTCTTCTATTAAGAGCCATCAGGAGAAAGAGAAAAAAAACCCCATGTACAAGAATATGGAAAACTGTTCCTAAATGTAATTATTTTGGGGGGTTTTCTAGTGTAAATGTAGTTCAGTTGAATGCCCATACTCATCGGTATGCTCAGCTGTTTTGCAGTACTACAAGTAAGTGAACCAGCTGTAAACCTAGCTTAACTCTCCAATTAAGCTGAATTTATGACATCTTTGCAATACCAGTGCAGAACAAAGCAGCTGGAGACAACAAGTAATTCTCATCATAACAATCCCTTTTTAGGCTTTATTTGACATTCTTTAGTCAGGCAAAAGTTTGCCAGTTTGTCTAAGATTAAATTTAGAGGCCTCTGAGAGGCCTCAGAAGATTAAACAAAATTATACCGTAGAACATATGTTCATAAATGCATAGACTTTAAATGTTTCTTTGTAACATTATATTTGGAGTAGATTAATCCAATTTGGGTTTACTCAGAACTCTCAGTGATTCCAATAATTACCAGGATTGTACTTTAATGAGTTTTGCCTGTTATTATTTTTTTTTTTTACAAAGAAGTAAATTGGTTTTTATTTCAAAAATAAATGCAGTTATTGCCTTCTGCCACAATTTTTACACTTGCGAATTCTATGTGTGGATGAAAAATCTTCATTTGTCCTTAGCTACAGGGGTCCTGAAACACAGTCCCAAAATCTGTATGTTTGGATAAAGAAGTTAATAGTTACCAATTACTTTTTTCTTTCCCCTGCAGCTGTTCTTTATTTGTGAGTCAGTTACCATTAGTAGATTCAAACAGCAGAATTAGGTATTTCATTCAAAATAAGACTTTCCTTTTTGATCTCATAGGCTGCACTTGTACCTATGAGTGTAATGTTGGGTCTGAGGGCAAGAACATAGTACATCTGTTTGCTCAGGCAACAGTATTTCAACAGGCAGAATAGGGAGTAGATGTCTCTGCATGTCCACAGCCTGGTGGCTGGGGCATGCTTCTGGGAGATGGGGAATGAAGTCTTCAGCACTAAATTTAAGGAGGAAAGGGACTGAGGATCCTTCTCCCGGGACAATTGTACTCATCACAAATGTATCATACAGAAGAATAAGTAGAAAGTACCAGTTGTCAGTCAGGGATACAAAGTGTGGTCCACAGAAACTGTGCTTCAGCCCATAAAATTTACAAAATTTTATTGTAAAAAATATTTTTGTTTCTTCTTTGTTTTGCCATACTTTTGTTTGACAGTATCTTTTGCAGAACTAAAACGTTCTCATTTTTTAAGCAGATCTCAGAACTATGCTGTCTGACCCTCAGAGAGTTGCTTGTTGTCAGGGAGAAAGCACAGGATAAAATTTATTACATCTTCCATGAAACAGTTAAGTTTCAAAATTTGACTTTGCCTTACTCCAATGGGAAACAGTAGTACAACAAAATTAAACTTGCAAGTAAATGGCTACAGGTCTGAGCATAAAATCGTGGTAGAATGTTTTCTCTGGATTTGTGTAGCTGTACATACAAAAGATCTGAATTCTCCTAGCAGCAGTGTCTGGATCCAGAGCTTTGATTTAGATGGTGTTCCTCTAGGGACACTGTTACATACATATATAAAAACTGAATTTAGTAATTAAATGGGAACTTCTGCATTTTGGGCCCATAAATGCTTATTCATAACAAAGTACAGGATTTGGTTTGAAAGTCCTGTCTTTGGGAAGATTTTATTCCAGATTTCCATATCTAGCACTTCTCTGATAGCTTGAAGTCTGCAATGTGTAAGTGCACTGTATTATGCATAGAAAAAAAAGTCTGACTGAACCTATCAGGGATATGAATTGCTTTATGCATAACTGATTAATGTGGTTTTATACAGCACTACCTGTATTCTGCCATCTTATAAATCAGTGGAACCAAGTACATGCATTAATATCACAAACACTGTTTTTTCCAGTAGCAGCCCTGATTTGTCTGATTTACCCGCTTTTGTTTGATTTATTTGCTTAAGAAAACTACATATAGACACATGAATAGAAAAGCTTCTCCTTAGGATGCCTCTTGAAAGCCTTTGCTCTCAGCAGATAGAACATATAGTCCTTTTCCAAATCTAAATTAAATTTTCATACTTTAATACATTTTAAATTGCATTAGGAGCACCATGTGATCCCAAACATTTCTCCAATCTTTAAAGTTTAGTAAGCATCTGAAAATTATTAGTGAAGTTCTCACTCTGTACCTATGCAAAAGACAATGAGGATACTGAGGATACTCTGCTGCTGGCTAACTTTTCCACTCCCTAGTTAAATGTTCCTCCCATCAGGAAATATATTAATAGATTTTATTGCATAATTTCTAATCACTTGAAATAGTTTTTTCATATACTAGAATGTTCCTCTTAGATGCAAACAATCAAAGCTACAAATACAACTTAAGACACAAAATGCCCATGACATCTAAATTGGTGTCTCAGAGACTTGGAACTTTACAGGTGATACAGCTCTATAAAGCAACATGATTAAAGTTAGTAAGATATAAGTTTAATACACATTCATGTCTTACATTTCTTATAAATAAAGTTCATGTTTGAAGTACAACAAATCTTTCCTGTTACTCAACTTAAAGGCTACGCAGTCTGCAAAAGAATCAGAATATTTTCTGAATTCCGTAGGATTAGTTGCAACCTCAGCATCTATCATCTTTGTAAACCAGTATCTTTACTATGTAATATGTTAGTAAATGCAGCTTGTCCTTTACAAGGTGTCTCCTCCCATTCACTGCCAACTGAACCACAGCAAAAATGTAAAAAAAAAAAAAAATAAACAAAAAAAAAAGTTCTTATTAGCTGCATGAGTAGTCCAGAGATCAGTTTTTTGGCAAGGAAAACATGGCCATAGCACTAGCACTCATTCACGTGTCAAAGCCAAACCAGAAATCAGAATTCACAGTGGAGTGCAAGGACGAGATCACTGGAAAGGCATTCCTGCAAACACATGCTACAAAACTGTCCCACTCCCCACCTTCTCTGGTACTTTCCTGCACAGCTCAGTAAAAAAGTGTCCCCAGGTGCAACTCAGGAATGTGTAGCTCCTCTCCTGTGAATGGATGCAGAGCCAAACACCAACCCTTGTATTGATGCGTGGATGGGAGAGCACAGCTGGGAGAGCAATTGCAGCTATAGGGAAAAAGCATGTGTTTTTCCTACTGCATTTTCTAAATGCTTGATTTGTAGTGTGTTTTAAACATGACTTTGACCACATTAAATTTTGCAGACTAAAGATAATGTAAATTTAATGGTGGTATTTAAGGTCTTTGAGTTCTTAATTGAAATTACATACATTAGCAGTCAAAACCAGGTGATTAATTAAAAATGAAGTTGTGTATAGTTCTGTAAATTTAAGTCACCACCTGACAAAGGTGCCCGTGCACTCAGAAGAAGGAGTGTGGGGAGCTGAACAATGTAACCATCCTCTATTACCTGCTTTTTAAAATGCCAGGAGTACATACTGCACTTTCAGAAGCTTTTATCCAGAGACAGAGGTGCAGAGTTGATCATGGGCAGGAGGCAAAAAATGGAACGAAGGACAAAGGGAGAAGTTCCAACAACCTCAAAACATCAGTAACCCTTCTCTTCACATCATATTCCCCCTAACTGCAGGTTCAGCTGAAAAGAAACCCTGGAGTATATAACAAGGACAAGAGCCCATAAGCAGGAGCCTGTAACTCTGCAGTCTCTGAGGCATGAGGTCTATGGGCTTTGTATTCATTGTGGTGTGTGAGGCACTGCTTGAGCAAGTGTCAGAGCACATGCAGATTTTAGGGAAAAAAAAATAATTCAAAAATAGACCTTAGATATTCACATCAATAAAATCTAATTATTTTCTAAAATTGAGGGGATTAATTTTGAACTAGATTTATATTAAAAACCAAAACCAAACCCAACCAAAACAAACAACAACAAACAACAAAAAACAAACCAACAAAAAACCCACAACAAACCACAACAAAAACAAACAAACCAACCAAACAAAAAACCAAAGAAACCCCACAAGCACAAACACAGCCAACTCAGAGTGGTTTCTGAATTCCTTCTGAAATAGGAAAAATCAAAGGTGCTGCAATCCTTTTGTAAAACCTAGTCCTATTTTTATCCTCGACACATACATGGATGGCTTTAACACTTATCAGACCTTTCCAAATAAGTATCTAGACATCAAAAAACTACAGTAAACTTGATAAAGAAATCATGATCCTCACTTTCCAAACAAGGTAACTGTAAGACATTAAGACCAAACCATTACTGAGAGCTGAACACCTGCAGACATATTTAATAACAAACAGGTGATGTAAGAGTTATCAGGAGAGACAACATCAAAGTACTACTTAAGATCTGTGAAGATAGATGCCCAAGTCAGAAAAAAAATTCAGTTCATATTTATTTTCCAAACACTTAAACCATGCATAGTAATATTTATTTATCTGAATATGTTTACAGACATGTTAAATTTGTTTTGGTTTTTTTTTTTTTGTTTGTGAAGGTGCCTTTTTCAATAGATTTGGGTTTTGCTTCCTCTAGAAGAGGAGTTACTTCTGGGATAAGAAATTTCCATTTAATACTGCATGAATTTTCCTCTTATGAAGCTAGATAGTTTTTCCATCACTTGTACTTCAGTATTTCTGAAACCAGGTGTTAATTTTCAGGGGGATAGGAGGTTTCCAAGCATCTGCCAGGACTAATATAGCAGCCAGCAGTAAACGCTGAATAAGCTTAGGTACAAAATCTATACCATCTGGTTTCAGGAGTCCCCAGCCAAAAAATGTGAGGCCAGTTTCTTTCATGTCCAGAAATCTCTCCGCTCATTGGGAATTGTGAAATGGATCTTACCTTTGCATTACCTTTTAATTCACAACTCAGAGGAAGATTCAAATAATGGTCTTAAGAAAACATTGCGTAACTGTAAAACGGGAAACTAAATAATATGCTCAAGTTTCATAATAAGACAGATGAATACTACTTGACAAACTGAGATCAAAGTCCTTGCTCAGCCTCACAGTAGTACAGTTTTCCAAGCTGCTCTTTCTCATAGTTGATGATAGCTACTACCAGTGTTCAACACAAAGTCCCTCAGAGAAATGGTCTCTTTAGATCAGTAAGCCAATAAGGACATACAAAATGAAGTCCTTTCAGGTATGATTTAAGACTTAGAAAATAAGGAATGAAATCCATCTTGTCTGCCATTGAGGAAATAATTCTGGCTCCTCCGGTGTCTGAAAAGTTAACTATGTTCTATGTGAATTGCTATATTGCAAATTTTGTTTAGAAAGTAACTTAAGAGTGACTTATTTCACAGACATGAGCTTGATGGCATAGATATTGCTTGGCCCATTCTAGAGATACCTGAGGAGATCCAGGCAACAGAACTTCCAGTAAAGGAAGTGTGGAAAAGGAGTGTTTCCTGCTATTTTAAAAGTCCAAATAATTTCACCCTGTCAGGCAGTCATTTACAGAAGTACATCACTTTCTTATCAAAGCCATGAAAGTACCAAGCTATCATGCCATCCAAGTGTCACTAATATCAATTATCTTTTTACGTCTGAGTTATATATAAAAAATAAGAAGAAAAAGTGCAACCCTATTTTTCTTTTACTATCATCACTGCTTTCAACACACTGATTAAATCATTGCTTTAATTGGATGATTAAACCCTTTTGAGAAGGGACTGCCATGTATTTGGCTAGAACACAGTATAATGATTCCCCAGTCCACAGACACTATCACAATGCAGATAAATCAGCAATGATAGTGCAGTTGCATTCCTGGCAAACGTGGGTTTGTCTGCACTGCTGTATAGCAGACTTGTCTTAAGTTCCATACAGTAACTTAGAATAGCTCTATCATCTCTTCTAGCAGCAAGTTTAACTGGAGACACTTTTAAGGATGGGCAGATGAATGCACATCAGACTAAACTGTGTCAAAAAACAAAATATTTAAAGGCATGATGTTTTCTTTCGGCACTGTTCTGCAGAAGTCTTAATGTTCTGAGGATTCATTCTGACTCCTTCATGGCTAGTAGTCAAAATATATTTTTGTGTCTGTATCTGGTAAAAGTAAAGTGATGATCCTTCTGAACATATACACTGTAATAACATTTGATCATAGATTCCAGCCAGAGGGCATTCTGAATTAACAACTAAACATAACCAGACTATTTTATAATGCACTGTGAGTTATCATTTCGGTAACAGCAGTGATTTCGTTGTGTTCATGCCCTGAAGCAGTAGTGCTATAATAAATCCCAAGATAGCACTCAATGTACTTTAAGAGAGAACTTTAGTCACCTCAAAAAAATGTAAAAGGCTGTGATCCAAAGTCCCATTTATCTCTGAATGTATGATAAATTGTTGATCCACAGATAGAGTATTGCATCCATGAAGCATCTGTAAGTGATAACTTAGGCAACTGTAGTGCAGTGATATTTTTGAAAATGGCAACAAAACACACATCAAAATAGTGACCAATCACTGGTAAATGATGATTATATTCCAGAGCAGTGTTGCCTCACTCTTGAAGCTGTAGGCTCCACCCATGAAAAGTAGGACTAGTCCACAGACTGCAAAACCCCCTACATACATGCCACAAGGTTCAAACAGATCCAACTGGCTTTCCTGTTTATGTATTTCATTATTTAATGTTGTTATTAGTATCTTCCTATCTGATTCTTTCTGATACTATGAACATCTTTCAGTGAAAGCAAGTACACACATAGCCTCTGTCCAAGAAGAAGCAGCAGCAGCAATCTTATCACTCACTCTTCTTCAGTGTTAACAGCCAGAGGGAATACACTCTGGAAATCAATTTTCTTTTAAGGGAACTCGATGTGGGTAGTTGCTTGATGTGTTCAGCTTCTGTATGGCCCAGATTCAACAAGACACTTAAAAGCATGGCTGACTTTATTCATGTGGGTATTTAGGTATGTGCTTAAGTACCTCGCTGAACTGGGGCTTATGTTAGGTCATAAGTATTTATTAGATCAAGCATCCAGGCTAAAAATGTCTCTGTTTTTCCTAGTTACACCACAGATTAGTCCAGTCACACAGTACATTTGGAAGTGCCTACAATTAATTTATCAGGTGATGTTACCCAAGGCAATGGAAACTACATTCTTGTTCTGTTGGAGAAACATAATAATTTGCCTGCAGACTGCTGAGAGGATCTACGTGGGCCAAACATAAAATACACAGGATAATAGAGTAACATTTTATTTAAATATTTATGCCACTGCAGTATCTAGCAGTTGAATCCAATCTTATGCCCTATTGTATTAGGCACCAGAGAGAAGCATAAGGTCCCTGCTCCAAGTAATTTACATTCTTAAGAAGCATTGCCTGCCAGGGCTAAGTAATCAGAGAGCCATACATTTGCCACAATGAAACACCAAGATAAATCAAAAAGCAGATAATTTAGGAAGGAAAAATTAACTGCATGACTGCTTTTTTCCTCTTTAAACACTGGCTATTAGCCCGAACATTAGCCTATCTACCCCACAAGTGACTAAGTCGTTTAGGAAACACAGTGATTCCAAGCATTGAGGAAATACCACTGAGCAAACTTTTGTATTTTCTTGGAAGAGAAAATGTGGTTCAGATTGTGATTAGTTTGTTAGGACACAATCCCTTGTGAAACCAAGTTTCATCAGTTCCATTGCTCACTTACTACATAATTATCTTCCTTGATTTGCTTTTAATCAGCTGTAATTAACAGAAGGCTTTCCTAGTGTCTTGATTTTTGCCTCAACATGACGACTTCAGTTGTTTATTTTTCAGAAGGGCAAACTATTTTAGGTCTGATTGCTTCTAAGCTGTTCAGCAAGACTGGGTACTGATCTAGTGAGATGTAGTGGTGGCTTTTCTGGAACCAACCCCAAACACACACCACACCACACCCCCCCAGTAATAATATATTGATGTTAACTTTGTGAACTGAAATGTCACTCTTCTTATTTCATTCAGACTTCCTGTAAAATGTAATTGAGAGTGTCAGTTCATATTATAAGGTTTATTCATGTCTTGGTATGAAAATTCTTTGCTGTTTGCAAAAAGCCACAGATACACTGTCATGGATTTTAAAAGTGGTTAGGTACTATCAACATCAACAAAAATAATTAGTGGAGACTATTCGAGCTATGTTTGTTTTTTAGTGTAAATTGGATACAATGCTGAAAAGGGGAAAATCATCATTAGGTTAGAAAGATGCCTTCCATCTCACCCATTCTCACTGTGTTTTATTCTAATGGGATTTGCATGTAATCTAAGCTCTAAGACTAGTATAAAATGTGAACATGTCTTGAAGAGGGGGCACACACAACAATGAAATTACAGAACAGAAAAAGAATGAAGATGAAAATTAGGCTAGAAGATTGAAATCTGGACAGATTTAAATCATTCTCTGCTATTTTATTCATCTTGGTTGTCTGATAAACTACCAAGCAGGACAAAGTTCAGGAGACTTGATATACTGCATGTTAAGTCTTTGTTGTTATAAGGTGAACTCCCTTACTCCAGCTTGCTCTACTCGTCTCCCACACTTGTTGTTTTAATATAGAGGAAAGTTCAACTCCCCCCTGCTTAACTCTGGTACCTCTTAATGAGGGGACTGTAACACTATCCAGTCGTCTCACCACACAGCAGTCAAAATTTCGTTGCTTTGCACAGCTTGACTTATGTCTAAAAGGATGGTTAAAATTCACCCAAGTGCTGGAAACCCCCTGTTGAGTTAAACAGATCACATCTTAGCTACAGGAGGATTTTTTTGTTAGGTTGGTTTGTTTTTCACATGATTAAAGGGCAATAAGTATTATTTGCAAAAGCTTTTTCACTATACCTGGTTCTTAGGATGTTGTCATCAGGAAAATAATTTACATATCATATAGTTAGAGACACGAGCAATAGAGCTTCACATGCCAATAAAAAGAAACAACAAATACACTCTGATCATATGAAATGGATCCTTTAGTCTATTGTGGTTAAGAAAATCTCAGAGCATCCTAATAGATTATCTTTGACAGTGTGGGCTTTGCATTTACAAATGAACAAAAATCAGAACAGAAGGCTCAAGTCCAATACATTTCAGTCATGGAAGGTAATGCTATTTATGGGCAGCAGCACTTGAACCACAATTGCTCCAGGACAAGCCTCCATGAGGGCTCACATGCACATTATATGGTTATTGCAATTGCTGCAAGAGAAACACAAGCAAATGTCTAAAAAAAACTTGGACTTCTGGAAACTTCTTACTTACAGTGTTAAGAATTATTAATCACTTTCAGAAGAATCCAACTGCATGGAGAAAGTATCAATGACTTGTTGTGCGCATATATTAAAAGCTTGTTTAAAGTTATTTGTTAATCTTTGGGTATGGTCTGTCCCATTCAGATTTATGACTCACAAAGCCATGTGGACTTGGGCCTGGCATAGTTGTGCTTTCGAAGACAGTGTGATGTAAGATAGAAATTTTAGCATACCCATGCTGTGCTGAATTTTCCAAGTGCAGTGCAATAATTTATAGAATGCTAGAATGCTTTGCATTAGAAGGGATCATTAAAGGCCATCTAGTCCAACCCTCCTGCAGTTATCAGAAAAATCTTTATTACTAGATCAGGTTGCTCAGATCCCTTTCCAACTCAACTTTGAATGTTTCCAGGGATGAGTCTTCTACACCTCTCTGATCAGCCTGTTCCAATATTTCATCACCCTCACTGTAACAAAATTTCTTCCTTATATTTAATCTAACTCTACTCTCTTTTAATTTAAAAACTGTCCTGTCACAACAGACCCTGATAAAAAGGTTGTCCACATCTTTCTTATAGGCCCCCTTTAAACATTGGCAAGCCTGTTTTCAGAATTAGAGAGCCATGTTGTACAACAAACATGTCCATCTGTCTCCAAGGGCAAGGCTACATTGCTGTCAGGGACCTGCAGGCAACCTCTTTCCCCCTGCTCCTTTGCCAGAACCTGGTTGCCTGGTCTTATGGGCAGATTTTGAAACAACTGTATGGACTTGGGACAGCTGGGAGAAGCAGATTTCTACCCTTCTATCCTTGGGAGCTACTTTTAGGCTCAGACCCTCAACCTTGACTTTTGCCTGAGTGATATTTGCAACTGTGCCTGAACCTTACCGTTGCCATCTGGCTCAACTTCCCAGCTTGACCTTGAACCTGCCTCCCCCTATAGGTGTTTCAGATGGTTTGGACTTTTGGGTGACCTTGATTGCTGTCACTGGACCTCACCACTCCCGGCACAGCCTGGATAACCATCCTGTGGCCAACTACAGCACCAGCTTCTCAGTTTCAATAGACAGGCAGGCAGTCTGCAAGGCTGGCCCCAGGTGATCTTGGAGACCGTCCAAACTGGTGGCATCCCACAGCCTTGCTGTCACCATCTGCTTTGCCCAGACAGGCTAGCCATGAGCCGCTTGGGAGGCATCTGTGTCAGGGAGCATGCCATGACCATGGTTTCATGTCAAAGGTTGTATAGACATAGGAAAAGTGATTTATAAGGCTAAGTCTATTCAAATATCAGATACCATAATTCATCCTGATTAGCCTGGGATGATTCAACAGCTGTAACCATTTAGGCTACAATTCAGAAAGGCAAATACTTACATCTAATGTTAGCAGGGGATTGCCAAGGAAAGGGAGGAACTGAAAAGAAAATATATCAAAATTTCAAACTTCATCTTGGAAACAGAATTTCAAAACTTCATTAAAATGCTAATGCTGAATGTATCAAAATATAACTCAGTTATACCACAAAAAAAAAAAATTGCTTCCAATTTTTTGAGGATTGAGAGCACCCAAGATGGATGCAATGTAGACAAAACTTAGGTCCAAGATAAGTGATGAAGAGAGCTGTTATCCAGCATTGCCTTATCACGAAGGCATCTAAAATGTAGTACTCACCTCTATTAAGACTTCTGATGGTCTTAAAACTCCCTAAGTGCCTACAAATCCACTTTAGAGCCTCAACTTCCCCATTCTTGCTTATGCTCTACCATGACACAGAGATAAAGATGTCTGTCTACAGTTGCAGTTTATTACAGCCTGCTTCCAACACTTGCAGAGTACTGAGGTCAGCATGTAACATTGCATGGCTACCTGCCCCCAAAAAAATGGCCAGTGCTGGCAGCAGCCTTTCCTCTAAAGGCCTACCAAAGGACAGACAAAAGACAGAAAAGAGCACAAGATTAACGTGACCTGGATGAGTCTGATTCTGAAGGTGAGGTAGAAGACATGGGCATGATATTACTACAAAGGGAAAAGATAGGTCAGCCCCTGACTCTCATATGAGCTTTCTGTTAAAAGAATGAGAAGAAGCTGCATCTCCTTCAACTAGTCACATTGCTGGTAGGACATGGAGCCTTATGTCCACTGCCTGACAAGTTTCCAGGAACTCATATCTGTTGATACAGTTCCTCATACCCCATGATAGGTTGGTGTTATGCAGAACTGCCCCTCCTGTGAGAGGAAGGGAAAGAGACATGGGGCATGTAGCATGCTGTGACTCTATTATTACTTTCCTCCACAGTGTGCAGGCTGTGAAATAATGTTTATTTTTCATCATTCATCTGTAAGTATAATGCAACTGAGTCATTGAAAAGATACTAGGGTTGAATAAAGCCTTCAAAGTGTAGTTAGTTCCCTTTTGAACTACTTACTAATCACAGTTAAAAAAAAAAATAAAAAAATGGTCAGCTAGTGTCTTTCTCCTGCTTTCATTCACAAGATTTATTACTTGTCTTCAATAAAGACCAAAAGAGAGGCTTGTATAGTTCTAGATTCCAACTGGGATTAAGACTTTTCCCAGAACCTCAAAGATGTCAGTAACTGCAGCATAATGTTGAGATATCACCACTAAGTCAAGATGCACTGATAAGATCAGTGTATGAGGAGAAGCAGTTAGTCTTCTTTTACCCAATTTGTTCTTATAAATTGTTTATTTGTTAAAGTAAACATGTCTTAAGATTAGCTTTCTTCTAAAACCCCTTCTGTCAAAGGCAGACAGTTAGGCAAAGTTAGTTGTCTTGGGATGCAACTGTTTTTTTAAGACAAATTGCTATAAACTACATTTTTTGCAAGATACTGTTTTTCAGTGTCAGAGGAAAAGTTGATCACCCACTTGCACACAGTTAAAAAGGGTATTAGAGCTCAGCCTCCTAGGTGTTCATATTTGGCATTAAATGCTCTGTGCAAATACAGTGGCCATCCTCACAGTCCTTCCTGGCTACTCTGCACAATCATTTCAATTTATTATTTTTAATCAGGAAATTTCCAATAGCTAATGCAATATCAATGTATTGACACCACTGTATATTGGGAGATGGGCACCTTAAAATTGAAATTAACAAAAAAAATCCTTAATTGCTGAAGACTAGGTAAAACTGCTTGGGTTATTTCTTTTATGTTTAAGAAGCTATGGGAAAATTCACCAGAAGCAGCTTATGGTTACATCTGTGACAATACTAGTACACTTGGAGAAGAATCATATAAGAGTTCCATAGGGGTGGCACATGTAGATTATATTTTATGTCCTTTTATGAAAAGTTACTTCCTTCAGAAATTATGTTCTTAAAAACGGAGTGAAATCTGATATTCGTAGGGAGAGAAAATAAGGTGTGACACCAAAGGAACCTGATTTTTAAACAAACTCCAAAGTATACTGTTTCAATATCAGCACGAAGATTTAAATAAATGTAAATTTTCATTTCTTGAGGTTATTACAGAACTAATATTACCCACACAGTGTCAAAATGCAGCTGATGTAAACTATCAGATTGTACTTTGCAGGTATATTCAAGAAAAGTCATTCACATTGCATCTGGCTCCCATAACACACTATGTAGTTCCTCTATTCTATCCTCCTAGTTAAAAGGGTTTTCCCCATTATTGTCTCAAGCCACATTTTGTGTCCATTGACCCTTTTTATGTACTTTGCCACAAAAGACAAAAATCTGTCTCTGTCATCTTTGTAACTCTGCTTCTACTGCTATTAGACCACCCTTTAGTCTTCTTTATGCCAAGAAGAAACAAGGCCAACTCCCTCAGCCCCTCCTCAAAGGTGATGTGTTCTGGGCTCACAACCAGTTTGATAGGCCCTCTAGTCTCTCTCCAGTTTCTCCCTTTTGAAATGAGGCCAAAAGTAGACTATGTATCCTAAGTGCAGCCTCACAAGCACCAAGTAAAGGGTAGTAATAACTTCCCTCGATCAACTAGCTGTGCTCATAATGTAGTCCAATGTGCTGTCTGACTCGTTCACTCATTTGTTCTTCAATCAAATGCTGTACTTGCCCTGAAACATAAATATCTAACCATTGTTTGAAATGAATCAATAAAGACATAGCAAACCTATGCTGCTCTTGAAAGATATACCCCAGAGTCCACTATTTCATGTTCCAGTGGTAAACCTGTTGATCACAATAAATTAACATCATAGAAGATAATAAAATAGTTCAAAAGGAGCATGGTTGAGCCAATCTGATACTTGGCACACCTTCAGGATTTGCACTGACTTATTCTGCTGATGTATGTGATGGGTCAGAACAGATTTCTGCTGTAAGAATGGAGCCCATCTGAAAATCAAATCTCAATCTATCTTAGTCAAGTAGGTCAGGCAGTAGCACAAATTCCAGAATCAGTGTGTGGTATAGGCAGAATCTGTTTATCTCCAGAAAAGTACTTCAAAGCCAGAGCATGACTTTTCAAAGTAATGACATGCACCTCCACCCATCCCTTCAAAAATTCTCACTCAAAACCCAAACCTTCCATCCTGGCCTGAATGAGAGATCTTGGATGAAGGCCTGGCAGACCTTGCAGTCTGCCTAAAGCAGGCTTGGGTGGACCCTGAAATGAGATACACTCTCTCTTTTTAATTGTAAAGGCAACTGTTTAAAGATAAAGCAGTGAAAGAAAAGGAAAATTGAGAGAATTGTAATCAAGCTGACTGTTAGGAATTTCAATAAACTGTAAGGGTTGAGGAATGAAAACAATTATTATCTTTATATAATAATGAAGAAGGAGTAAACGGAGAAAATTACTTTTTATTTAAACACTAAGCATCATCTGCAAGGCATTTAACAACTTCTACTCCCAGTAGCTTCAGTGAGAGATACTATACTTTAGCAAAACCATGAGCCATCTGAAACACTTAGCTCATGCTAAATGATCATATGCCAAGTATGTTGATGAGGACTGATCCTGCTGCCTGAGTGAAATTATTCAATGCAAAATAAGTACAAATAAGTAGGTGTTTAAAAGTACTGCTGCTCTTAAGGATATGGTTGTGCAAGTCCCCGACTTCTTGAGCTATGGCACTGTTCTAGAAAACATTGTTACCCAGTGACACCTGTCCCCTTGACTGCCATCACAGCCATCAAACCAGGAGCTTCAGAAACATCTTCTATACTGGAATGTGACCCAAGGGACATAAAAAAAAGCACACAGTGAAGCAACACAGACAAGGCCTTGGAGCTTGTACCTCTCAGACGGTAACAGTCTGGGAACAGCAAGAACAGGATTGCCCTATGACAAGGACAAGTCAGCAAAGGTGACCCCAGCACAGGCATTACTCCCACCAACAATGCACTGTCCCCAGGGGGCAAGGGACCATCCAGAGGCTCTAGTCAGGGCAAAAGAAGATGGAACTGGGGCAGGGCTGGAGATACACTACAATGACTGACAGGTCCATAAAAGCTAACTGCAGAGTGTGTCCAAGGTCCACTGGGGAGGCAGGGATGGAGTCAGGCATACCTACAACATAGCTCAGGACAGAACCAAGTGCCCATTCCAACCTTAAAGAAAGGTCTTGACACAGAGAGGCCCTAGGCAGAAGTGTGGTTGAGTGTCCCAAGTGAGGCTGGTAGGGGCTATTAAGGTCTATCAGTCCCTGAGGCACTGACAGTTACCTCACATGGCCCTAATACCAGTGTGAGGCAAGAGCAAACTGAAAGGACAGCCATCCAGGCAAGAAGCACAAGCCATCAACCTGTCTCTCCTTGTTGATGACTAAACACATGTGCCCAGAAAGGCTGAATCCCATTTGTGAGAAATCATTAAACATTGTACTAAGAGCAGCTGATATTAGTAAAGGCCTCACAATCCCTGTTGTCGACAGCTCATTCGCATAATTCATAGCTGCCTCCAATTATCTGTGGGAGATTTGCAAGCCGGACTCTCTGCCTGCGAAGGAGGTTCCACATGAGCAGGCACTTAATGAACAGATTGGATTATAAACACGAGCTAATCTTTCCCACATGTACACCTGAAGAATATCACAAATGACAGCTGTTTAAGTTTCGAAGAAAATTAATGATTCCTAAAGAGGCAAGGCTTATCAAGGCTTTGACTGGGCCTGATAACGGACAACTACCAAGGGGCAAATTGTTTATAATAGTCTATAAGTGCCTCATTCTATGGGTTCATCTTGGAAACTTTTATTGACGTGGTCCCTTTTATTAATGTTTGTGTGTTGGAGAAGACTAGAACAGCTTTGTTCAATCTACTGATGATATTAGGCTACTAAAGCCTCTAATGAGCATCTTGTATCTTCAGGTCACAGTCAGTTTAAAATGATTGGTACTGGGGCCAGGATACTATGTGCTCAGCTGAACTCTATGAGGTGGCTACATCATGCCTGCCCTGTGCAGAGCTCACACACTTGAGGGGCCCATGTGAGAGACTGCTAAAACATTAATATCTCTGCAGTGGGTCATTTGCTGCATTCACTGTTGAGATCAGGGGTATGAGAGGGGTTGAGGGAAGAAGGCAATACAGGTTTATTGCAAGACTATGACTAGCATTTTCTAATAGACCACATATGGAAAAAGAAAGCCCCTTCCTCTCTCCCCTTTAATAGAAAAACTGTACCCTTACATTAGGTCACAAACCTTCCATTAGTCACCCTGGTGTTCCTCCTTCCCCCAGAGCACATGGCAGGACACATTCTCATTTCCAAGGGAACTTTCAGATACTTGTTCTATTTCAAAAAAGGCATCATTACACCGGTTTGTTAAAGTGGCAACATGGAAAGATCTTTGTTAAATTCAGGAGTCAAGAAAAAGGAATTAGCTACAGCAAGCCATTCTCCTCAATCTACAAGTAATGCAATTCCCATGCAGAACTGTGTAGCTATTGGACTATTTTAAAGCTCAAACTTATCTTCCTGAATTTCACAAAGGAGCATGGAATTAACTTAAATTCAAGATTACAGACAAAACAAATGGATTAAAAATAGTTTATAAATGTTTTCTTGCGTAAGAATAACTGTGATCCATTACTGAGTTCACTGCAGAAGTGTCAGGTCATGGCAAGGGACCAATTCCTCCTGCCACACTGGTGTAAACCAGAATTGATTCAGCTGAAACAAATGGATGAAGGTGATGGTTAAAGCGAGGCTAAAGTCAGTGGAACTAGGATAAGTCTGACTTGTGTTTTATCAAAATCCATGATAGTATTACTGTCTGACCCATTGCACTCAATTCAACCAATTTTGGATATATGTCATATATTCTGCAAAACAGCTCTTTCGCAGTTTATATTCATATAATTACACATACTCTTCTTGATGAAAGTTTGGCCCAGTATTTGTGACTTTAATTTCTCTGTCATTCATCATCAAAATTAGTTGGGGGCTTCACTTAAAGAATATTGGAACCACCAACGACTGGATAAATCATTTCTGTATGGGTTATTTCTTATGTTTTCTCTGGCTAACACAGCATTTTTCCCAGGAATAGATATGAAAGAGAAGTAAATCACTGACTTTGTGATTGGATTAATAAATAATGGATATTTTTAAGTACAGCTTTCAGGCAAAAAATGATCTATGTCCTCCCAGTGCACACACATACACACATATATATCATTTCCTCGGTTTTATTTTAGGATCTTGCATGATTGGTCTTTTTCTCCAGATGCTGAATATCTCCTACAAAGAATGTTCTATTATAACCATAATGATGTGGCACTATATTAGGAAAGGAGCTCAATTTGCAGGACATTTGAAATCTTTGTTAGTTACTTTTTGAGCCTGTTTGCTTTCATGAGACAAAGAAGCCAAAAACAGATAGTCTAAGCAGGACATGTTGCTAGCAGGTGACAGCCTTGCTCAATTTGACTGTTTTCTAGCTTTCTGCTGGATTTCTCACAAAATAAAATTCTTAAACAGCATAGACAATGATAAAGTTGTTCACTTGTCTGGTTTGTTTGAAGTTTTGTTTTGGTTTTTTTGCTTTTTTTTTTTGTTGTTAAGAACATTTCTGTTGCAGTACTTGGATCCCTCAGTGGATAATACAGCACTTTTAAATCAACTTTTAACACCTCTTTCTTTAAGTAACAAAGCAAGCATAAAGAACACATACAAAATGAATGCATGTGTGATGCCAGTCGGTTTAAGGCACACAAGGGAAGAGCTGAAGCCATGTAGAACAAATCAGGCCTTTTCCTGATCTTCCTCTTGCTTTTTCCTCCCACAGTTCTTTCTTCTAATATTCCATGTTTATCCTGAACTAAAACCCTGTCTCTTCCTGTGAGGCTGTATCCCCAGAAGCTGGAGAGAACAAGCTGACCCATGGGAACAGTGTGTCTGAGCCCCCCTGGCAAGGCAAGAAAGAGGAATAAGTGGCAAAAAATTAATTTCTTCTCACCATGGCTCTGCAGCCACTGTTATTAGTGGTATACCAGTACTGAGGCAATTTAATGCAACTTGTTTTATAATATACCTATACACCACTCATACATTTCTTTCTGCTTTCAAGAGCCACTGTTCCTGTGCCTGATTCTCAAGGTCAGATAGTTCTATTTAGTTAAAGTCTTTCTATGGCAGAAAGTCTCCCAAAAAAAAGAAGTGACTGCTGAATTATAGAAAGCATAGATCTGGGAAAAAAACAAAAAACAAAAACCAAAAACTCAACAAAACCCTTTTTCATACAGGACTAAAAATTTGATCAAATGGGCTGAGAGAGAATTTACAAGACTATGTGCAACAGTGCCATCTGATGGGCTTGTTCTAAAGGGTAAACAAGGTGACAATGGGCAGACTTGGCAAGTTATCTCCCAGGCCTAGCAAAATGATGTGAACAATACTAGATTTGATTAAAAGAAGGTGCTGTCAAAAAAAAATTTTATTTACATAGCCTTTTCCCATAAGCCTATGTCAAACTACTTTTAAAAATAAAATTATAGGTTTTTTTGATAAAAGTAAAAGGTCTAAAACAATTTCCATGGTGGGGTCTTTGATTTAGTACTGTGAAACATTTTGATTGAGACATTACAGCAAATAAAACATACAGGTCATGGTGAATGTAATAATTAATTCTTACTAAGTATGAATGTAAAAGTACTAATGTACTAAGTAATAGCGCTCAAGTGAAATTTCAAAGTGGAGGGGGTGTTAAAATGTTATTTATTCTTCACCAAAACCCTGATTAAGTGATTATGTTTTGAAGAATGAGGTGTGATCATTACATATTAAAATAAATGTAGAAATGAGGCTTATGAGTTTCAGTCAAGATTTCTGAGTGCTTGATGTGGCTACTTATCATATACTTCCTTCTCCTAAACCTCTTCTTCCCATAATGCATGAAGGTGTTGTTACATCATTAATTCTGAAAAGATCACTCTTTGTAGATCATTTCCAAATGTAAAAGTGACCTTTTAATTGATTTACATATTCTTTACTATATTATAGCATAGGTAAAACAAATTTCCCCAGGTCTGAATTTTTGTGAACCTACAGAAGTGAACAGCAAAATTACTTCATTTACTGCCATGAAATAGCAAGAGCCATCCCAGACACAGATTTTGGTTCATGGCCCTATAATGTAAACAGTTTTTATCAATGAGCCAGGAGAAACCCTTAAATAATTATTTATACAATCCCTAAATAACACAAATACTGTAAATATTGGAAAGAAAAGACTTTTGAAGCAGACCTATACCATTTGTTATATAGGATTCAGGTCAGTGTTATATTGTTCAGCATGGATAATTGAAAAACTCTGGGAAACCCTAGTACATCTTTTTAGGACTCACTTATATTGATCAAGGAATGTACTAATAATGTTTGAAGATTATGATAGATAACTGGTTGAATATTGTCACAGTTTAGGGTCAGGGCAGCCCTTAGACCAATAATTAATGCTCTCTTTTAAACCCTCTCCCGCCCCAAAGGGGAAGAGAAAGAGAATAAGGGAGAGATACAGTGATGAGAAAAGGAAACTAGAACAGCTTTAGTGAAAATACACATACGTTTTACAAACAAATTTCTACTTTTCCCACAAATTGATTGATCTCAAAAAAGTAAAGGCAAAGCTGGACAATTGTAATGCAAAAATATTTTTTTTCCAGAGACAAATAATAAGAAAAATTTCTCTTTATCTCTTGATTTTCTTTTGAGTTCTAGAGAATGTTAATGGAGAAAAGCCCTGTAAGAAAAGGAAATGAGGAATGATAGTGGGAGGAGAGGGAATGAGATTGGTAAGATGTAGGCATTGCATGAGTAAAGAAAGCTGGAAAACTAAAATTAAATATGCAAGCACTATGTCTAAGACATCTTATTGTACTTGACATTTTCTGGATCTACTGACATCAGTCCTTGATAGTAACAGAAGAACACTCAGTTCTATGCCAAAAGTGGTTAATAAGAAAGAAGAAATAAGAAATGAGGTTATTAAGACTTCTTAGCAGTACCTGGTGATAATAGTAAGAGAGTATTTAGACATTGGCCCTTATTAAAACCAGAAGCTATTTTTCAGTAAAGGCATAATAGAAAAACACAAGTAACCAAGCTTCTCTTCTGTGTGCATTATGTGTGCAAATTAGTTATGGCAATAAAAAGGACCAAATCCAGATGTCCTTAGCTGACACAGCTTATGTCTAAGAATATGCCTAAGAAACACCAATGCTTGCTTGTGAGCAGAGCCACATTGCTGTAGCAGGACAGAGACTTATAATACATGGTTATCTGGTTTTAGCTCCATGATCTGAGGAAAGGTAGGAAGCAAATATGCAGCTCTTTATCTGTGTTTGTATCTACTTCTGTTATTGATCCCAAATCCTCTGAGAACCATTTTACAATAAGTGATTTATACTTAAATTGATAGTTACCAGTTAATCTTCTGTCTGGTATCTACTTTGTAAGTCTAGGCCTGGTTATAGGTTACAAGGCAAGATGGAAATGTGAGCTTCAGACAGTAACATTGTCAGAGTGGCCCTAAACCTGCTAAATCAATAAAACCAGAGGTGAAGGCTCATAAATCTCTGTGTGTATGTTTGTGTTTAGCTGTCACGAACCAACTCCTTCTGGGAGCCTGCATGTGGCCTCAAAATAGAGTTCCTGTCAGTTCATCTTTCTGATCTAGAGGTACATCTGTGATAAAGCAGATTTAATGGGGAAGACCTCACAGTGGAATAACATAAGCTGTATGTTTTCTTTCTTCCCTCTCACCAAAAAGCTAATATTCAGTTTCTCTCCCTCCCCAGTCAGATTAGCTTCCCATAACAGCACTCACCCATGACAGTCTCCAGTATTTTATTTCACGACAAATTGAGCACCATGAACTAAAACACTTGCTTTGGAAGCTGACTGCAATGGATGCTGAAAGAGACTTGAGCATTTGCACTTGGAAAGGGGCAAAGCTGTGTATTTATATTCAAGCTTTCTGCCTGCGTGTCTGAGTGCATATGTGATCTAATGCCAAGGAGGAAAGTTCATGTATGAATTGCAAAGCTAATGTAATGTGCAGTGTATATGGAAAGGAACAGTTTCATTTATGGAGCATGAAACAAAGTGATATCTGTAATATTTTGGTTTTGTTAGACAAGAGGAAAACAAATCTTGTGTTGTTTTTTTTTTGTTTGTGAAGGATCAATATTTTTAGCAGTTTCTCATTAGAAATATTATGCTTTGTACTTCATTAACATTGATTTTTAAAATAACTATTGATCCAGCTCACCAGTTTAAAAAGAAAGCATTAGCATATTCTTTTTTAGGTTCTGTCCTTTATTAGCTATTCTAGTTATAAATTTAATATTTCGCTGCATACCTAACATAAACTCTACTGATTCATGGAAGTGTTCAACACATGAAGAACTCTTAAAAAACAAAACAAACCAACCAACCAACCAAACAAACAACCCAACAATAACAACAGAAAAAAAAACACACAAAAAAACCACAAAAAAACCCACTAAATTACAACTTTATTTTGTAAGGGAGATTTCTACCACAGTTTTTCTTTACAGAGGGTTGAGTCTGATGGGCTGTTTAAAATTGTAGTGTCAGAAGATATTTTTGAATAAAATTTATAAAATTGAAAGTAGGAAATCAGAAGAATCAGATATTGTTCACTTGGGCTTTCTGAAGGAATTCATGTACCAGTGTGAAAACATTCCATGTAATCTGTCACTTAAAATCAATCATATTCCTAGAGAAACAGAAAGCAACAAGTGTGACACCATTTTTAAGCAATCAGAGAGGATTTTTAGGAATTATAGGTCCAGAAGTTTCACTTCCACATCAACAAAACTGTGGAAACTATAATAAAATGTAGAATTAGTAGTCAAATAGCAAGATTTGATTTAGTAAGAAGAGTCAAAACTACTTTTCTGTATGGAAGTCACAGATCGAATATTAAATGTTTCTTCAAAGTAATTAGTGAGCATGCAGACAGCTTTCCAGAATTGCTACTCTGAATTTCAGACACAAGGAATAGAGGGGAAAATAAAAGCTTCATTGAATCTCTGTATGAATCCATGTTGAGTGCTGCATGAGGGTCTAATCCTTGAATATCCAAGTGTATAGCCCTCTTAAAAAACAGAGTAAAACCAGCACAACTATGAAGAAAGACAGCTATCTTCTGACACTGAAACATCACTGAGAGTCAAGCAGATTAATTTCATTTGAAAAAAGCAATTTCAGATTCACTGATGTCAGGAAAAGAACTTTGAAGTCTATAAAAATGTCACTGAACATACATGCAAACGTTAGGGATAAATAAATTGTCATCTGTTTAGATTTTCATTGTGTTTGTACTTAAAATCAGAATAAAAAATAACCCCAGGACCTCTTCAGCTGTAGTAGAATGGAATAGCTGTATTCCATTGCTAGGGAATTCTTTACCATAGCAAAAGGGCTACTGTTAAATAGAACTTGAAGACAGTTATTGAATGTCCTTATTTTCTTGAAATATGAGGGAAATAAAAGTCTGAAGTAAGTCTCTGGAAGAGTTAAATCTCCATTGAAAATGGTGGTTTAACCAGAACTTTTATTCTATATCACTCAGCACTTGTTTCTAATATTTCCCTTCCCATCCTTCAGGATTATCTTCTGCAAAGTCTGGTTCTTGGAGACACAAGGAACCACATGCAAGGATTTTGGGGGAGATGGTAAGACAGGGAACAAGGAATGGGAGTGGGTGGATCCTTGTTAGTGCAAAGGAATCGATCCCATATGTGAAAGAAAAATACTAATCTGCTGTGTAGGCAGTATTTGAGCAAGCCCAAAATTCATAGGGTTGTTTCCTCAGTATTTGAAGATCATGACACTCATGGACATATTTTCTAAGATGCTAAAATACTGTGATCAATTTTCATGGAGCTAGAAAGTGTCCATAGCTGCTATAGCATCCATATGATCTATCTGTATTGGGATTTTGCTTTAAAAACGGTGTTATAACAAATATTTGCAAATAATGCTGTAGTGAACAATTTTAGAACCTCAGCTTGTCCTCCCCTTCCAGCATTTTATTTGACCTTTTTAGTAAATTGGTCTTTTAATCTATGCCAAGATTAGTGACTATGACAATTACTTTTTAAAACAAACTTGCTTATGGCCACTGTCTCAAAACCATAGATACATCTGTGTCTAAGAACATCAAACACATATGAGCACATGAGCATTCATAACACCACAGGTCACATTACAACAATTTCTTCTTTCCCTATTCTTGTATCCCAGCAAACACCTCCTTATATATGCTCCAGTCATCCTGACATCTACTGCAATTATGTGCACAAGAAGTGGGTGTCCCAGTAATGTTTCTAAATCTTTCAATTCACAGAAGGACTCATTGTTGAATGTTTTCCTAGTGAAAGGCAAAGCAAGTAGCCTCTTGTCTTGATTAAAACCCTCTGACTTTTGGAATCTTCTGCTAAATTATATTTGCCATACAGGAAGGGTGTAGGAGGGAGGAAAATAATTGAAAAAAAACAGTCTTGTGTCAATTATCAAGTGTTTTAAATTTAGAGATTTTCCCATCAACTAGAAACTAAATCCACTTGTTTGTTGCCAGGGAAAATGGGTGAAGATGCCATTTCCAAAGTGTGCAAAGACTTTGTGGTTCATTTCACAATAATATTTGTTGAACTTTTGTGGCACGCTTTCAGAGGAAGCAAGACAGGGCTGTGTAAGCCATGATTTGCTAAATAGTACGTCCTAATCCTTCCTAGTTTTTGTTTATTCATGCCTTGCTGTGGGATTTACAGCGTTAGCTCATGGAAACAAAAAGAAAATCCCAGTAGATAGAGGAATGCAGCCTTCCAGTCCACTGCTTGGAGACAGGTTTGGATATTTCTGTTAGGACTTGCTTCACTTCTCACAGAAACCTGAATGCACAGGGAATGGGGAAAAGGAGCATAAATACGTGGTCTGCTTCTGAGGTGCATGCATGTGAGACCCAGGAGACCAAGCTCATGAGATGACCTTGAAATCAGAGGTACAGCCTAGGAAAGCAACTCAGGGCAAGCTGTCTTGCTCTTGAGATCTCATCATGTCCCTGCCTGGGGCCTCTGAAAACTGCAGTCAGGTAGAGACCATCTAGCTTTAGGTACCCCAGAGTACCTCTGAACAATATAATGGTGAGGAAAGAGGGTCAAAGCTGTGCTAGAAGTGTTCCCACAAGCTGTGCCTCCTGCCTCATGAGGTTGTTTCAAAGGCTGCTTTCATTCTCCATTTCTCCAGGATGAGCTGATAAAGGAGCTGTTTTATTTTTTCTCACCTGCTCTGAAACAGGATCTGTTCATTTTGAGAGGCCTTTTTTAGAGGAGGATGTGTCGTCTTTGCTTCCTCTTGACTCTCACTAGCCATAACCTTGGTGGAGCAGGAGGAGGGAGCTGTGGTTCTGCCCTGGGTGGTGAATCCCTATCCCAGTGGAGGGGAGCAGCGTGGAGGGGTGGCAAACAAGGGAACGAGTGTGTTGAAATCCTAGCTGCACTTTTCCGCTCCAGGTGATCCTGTCACTGACAGATTTGGCCTGAACTTCTGCTACCACTGAGGAGGGCAAGGGCAAAGAGAGAGGAAAACCAAAGCCCTAATGAAGTCCGTATGCGCTGAAAACTCATATTTGATATGCCATAGACAGAGATGCTGACAGCTATGATCTGTGTCTTGCAGGAAAAGGTTTGGAGATAAAATATGCTGCCTTTGCAAAAAACGGCACAGAGCCATTGAGGGCCTGAAGAGTTTTGGGTCTGTTTGACGATGACCCGTGTTAGAGAGCTAAGGAGGTAATACTGAGATTTATTTATTTTATTTTATTTTATTTTATTTTATTTTATTTTATTTTATTTTATTTTATTTTATTTTATTTTATTTT